>VDFB02140193.1:0-36105 GCA_007258455.2 Sequoia sempervirens | reverse complement strand
TTAATGGTCAATCACTGGCAACCATGATTTTAAACATGCTATTGTGCTTATGGAGGCAACATTTTAAGCAAGGCAGTGAGTGGTGGTTTGGAACAATGGCAGGTATGAAGGACTTGCTTTATATGCATACTATGCAGTCTAGCTTAAGACATCATTCTTAGAAGAGATTGAAGATGGATTACAAAACTCAAGGGTTACTATGAAAAGGATTAAAGAAAAGACTGAGATCTATTTAAAATCCATGGTCATGAAGATATTAAAGATGTCACATGCAAACCCTAGTAGCTGGAGTAATGAATACATTGCCAAAGAGGATAGTGTGCTAGGGAAGATTTAGGAGATCTCCACATTATCTAATTACAGGGAAATACATCATTTATTTATTTTTTTAATTAAAAGAATCATTCTAAACTCTATATAGGCTACATTGATACTTCAAAAGCCTCTGAAGGAATTTGAGATTATGCAAATATATGTCAAGTAACATTCATAAGGTTTAGAAAATCTTGATCACTCTCTAGAATAGCCATTAAACATGGGTTGTGCTTGAATGCACTACATAATTGATATAACACAACCACTCTGCATATCAACCAGAGTTATAGGCTTTTTAGCAAGAGGTAATCACTCTTCGATCATGCTATAATTACATCCTAACCTATTAAACTTGAGACAACCTGAATGCACCCAATGATGATTGACACCTACATTATACAACCTAAATTAACTACATTATATGAGTGCCTCCACTTCTATCACAACATAGCCACATTAAACTTGGGTCACACATGAATGCATCTTGTATTTGTTATAGCACAACTGTGCCACATGACCAATAGAGTTATGGATCACATAATTACAGTCACAAGAATTTGTTCCTTATTGTGATCTTATGGTGATTCCACACAACAAAATCTAGACATGAAATTATCAAAACCCTAAACCTCTAAAAATGAAATCTGATGAGATGTTGTTTTAAAATATGATTTTCAAACCTGGAACTACAAATCTGACTTCACAACTAAATTCTGTAAAAAGTTAATGACTACCCTCAACCTAGCGATATCTTCTTGAATTTTTTCTAATTTTTCCCAAGAAAATTGTCCTTAGTTCTCCACAAACTATCTCAAGTAGAGCAAAACACTGTCGCAATAAATCAAGCGTGAACTTACTTTTCTTTATGTCGGCCACAATTTGATTTTTTTTCTATTTTTCATGTTTGTCGAAAATTCGACAAAAATGATAGCCGACATTTCAACGAACCCCAGGTTCATCAAAATTTTGACGAATGTCGAAGATAAACTTTCAAAAAATTGAAAATTACACATCAAATTTTACAAGTACCCGACGATACATCAAATTATACATATTTCGTCAGACAGTTTCGTCGGATTTTGCAGTCAAATGTATTAGTGATTATACTTCGTCTATGGGTGATGTTTTCCCTTCTTCCTCCAAAGCTACTCCTCGTGTGAAACGCAAGCTGAAGATTCATGAGGGTTTTGTTGAGGGATCTGCTAGTAAGAAGCTTAAGGGTTGTGCCAAGGAAGTGAATGTTAATATTGAGAAGGTGGCAGGAAATATTCAGGGTGAGGTTTTAGGTGGTGGTGGGTCCCCTGCGACCGGTAAAAAGAATTCGGTTGTAAACCTTGAAGATTCTACTCGGGGCTCTACATCTAAGGATTGGGGGAAGGCCAGGCTTGGCTTTGAGGATGTTCATGTGGAGGAACCACCAGGTGGTTCGCATCAAGGCAGGGGTTTGTTCTGGGGTGCAATGGATTTTTCTCAGGCATCAGGCCTTGTTAAGGAAGGGGCAAATATTTCTTTCAATTTGCTTATGTGGCTTGTTCAAGAGATTCAGGATCTCCATAATAAGCATGATACTATTTCTAGGTGCAACATCTCTACTCTTCAAAGTCTTAAAGAGTAGGAATCTATTTTTGGACTTTCTCGGTCTTTCAATTCTAGTGTTGGTTGTATGGTGGATGAACTTGCTACTCTAAAGAATTTCTATGGGCTGAGAGTGGCGGTGCTAGAGAGACAGAATAGGAAACTCTGAAGGGACATGGATACGCTCATCAACATAAGCAGGGAGAAGTTGGAGTCGTTGGTCGAGGGGATGATTTTCCCTAATTAGAAGGCTATGGAGCTAACTGGGAAGGGCTTGTTCGGTGACCAGGCAAACTTGGATCGTGGGGAGGAAGTTGGAATGGATGTGCATTCAATTGATTTGGTTGTTGGCCCGAATGTTCGTACTAGGAGAAAAACTAAGAAAGGTAAGAAGGATGTTGCTTGAGATGTGGAAGAAATCGTGGAAATGCATGACAGGTTGGCGACCAAGGATTTGGGGGCTACAAAAATGCTTAAAGAACTGTTTTAATGGCCATTTGGCTTGTCTTTCTTTTTCTTTTTTTTTGGCTGATGTAACTTCTGATGCTAGGCTTATGGTCTATTATTCAACTGGTTTTTTGTGGTTTTTTCTGGGTGGGCAGTCATTTGTCTTATCTTTAATTCCACTTCCTTTTCTATTCAGGGTCTCTAGTCCCTTCAAAACCTATTTTTTCGTTAATAAAAAACATAGCATTTTCCCATGTTACACTAATATGGACACATTCAATATTTTAACATGACACTCTAAACATACATTTTTTACTTAATTTTTTTAGTTTAATATGTTTGTTATTAATTCCTTTCTTATATTGCCTCTTTCTTTTACTACATAGAAAGCATGTCTTGCACGTATGACTTCACATTTTTCGTTAAAAATGTCTAGTCAATATCATTGACATAAAAAGTTAAATTTTACTTCAATCAAATAGATACAAAGATAAAAAAATCAATAATTCTTTAAAATGATAAAAAGGGACTAAGATCAATAGTGCATAGTGAAAATGCCAAAGTACCTCAATGTTACTTCTCATAATGTTATAAACATTTCTAGTACAAAGTTGGAGCTTTGCACTACATTGTGTGATGTCATAATAAGGCTTACACCTTGTGAGCATACCTTTGCACACAACATTCACATTAGAGATGAATTGTCACATCAACAAGGAAGTAAATAGTTAGTTTTTATAGAACTTGAATAGTTTCATAATAATATGTGTTTATTCATTTTTATACAAATTATAACCATCCCTTGGAGGTGAAAGAGGAAATTACATCAATATATATGTTAGGCTTATCAATGAAGAAGTTTTTTTTGTCATGAGAGTATTCATTCTCAACCTTTTGGTTTTCTTGTTATACATTGTACATGTTTGTACTATTCCCATTTAATTTCACCGAACAAAAATCTAATATTCTTCATAAACATGTTATGGTTTAATATGGGTTTTAAATGGTTTATTATTTTATAGCTATAAATTAGTATTGTACTATTAGGTTGTTAAGTTGTCCTTTGTGTTGGACCAAATTGTGCCTAAATGAGGGTCCTAGTTACAAGAGAAAAAACTACTTACATTCTTGAATTGGTTTTGCAATGAGTTTGTGTGTGCATTTCAATACTTGTTCCTAGAAAAAATTAAGAAGCAAAACATTTTATATCAAAATTAACCAAATCAACATTAATGTAAGAGTAAGATGGTTGATTATCATAATAAATATTTTGGTTCCTACCGAAACATGTATCCAACCTCTAATCCCCAACACCTTTACAAATGAAAATACATCCATATATCATAGTTGTTCTTGTAATTGATTGAGTTAGTGAAATCAAATGTTCCCTTAAATTTTGGGAACTTCAAGTACTTTTGAAATCAACGGTTTGGGAGGTTCTCAAAACCTTGATGGGGGTTGACAGGGTTGTGACAACGTCGTTAAATTTGATGATAGTTTCATAACCGGTTTAAAATTTTGATATTCTTAATCTTCCTTGCAAAATCATTTTTTAAAAATTCTCTCACTTTTTTGGTTTCTATGTGAAACTTTTCCTTTGCTTCACATGGTTTCAAACCTTTTTTGAAGGCTGACAAGGTTATCAAAATAAGTTTTATCATCGACAAGTGTTAGGAGCAAGAAAAAGGCATGAAATTATTTGACCAAGTCAAGGGTGCTTCAAAAGATTTCAAAGGTTTTGAAACCTTTGTTAGCTCCTGATGAGGTTGCCACAACCTTGTCGAAGCTTGATATGGTTCTCAAAACTTGTTCTATTTTCAACACCAAACATCGATACAACTTGTCAATTTTAATAGAGCCTCAAGGATCTTTCACATGTCACCTTGGCACATTATAACGAGAAAAAAAGATTTGATACACTCCAAACATTATGCCATTAGCCAAACTTGACAACTTGATAGTCTAGTAGGATGCACCTTTCTCAATAACGAATTTATCACAGATGCAAGATGAAGAAGGTTAAGGAAAATTTGAAGCTCTTGAAGATAAAGCATCAACTTCTTTACTTGGTTTTGAAACCCCTATTGGAAGCTAACACAAAAACCCCTCATATCTTTGGCAAGCTATTCTTAACCATCATGCAAAGAAAAGGAAAAATTTCATAGAGAACTCAAAAAAAGTGCAAGAGGATTTTTTAAAATGATTTTACAACTAAGATTAAGAACATATACATTTTAACCTACCATTATCTTTCAATAAGGTTGTCACGACCCCATTTACCCTTGACAAGGTTTCAAGAACCTCTCAAACTGTACTCCAAGTTCCCAAAACTTAAGGGGATATTTAGTTTCACTAATTTAATCAATTATAATAAAGGCTATATATATGGATGAATTTTCATTTGTAAAGGTGTTGGGGGTTAGAGTTTGGAAAACATAGGATGTAAGGAGTTGTTCAAATTTTTTCTTAGGAGCAGAGTTGTTCAAATTTTGTCTTAGGAGGAGCATAGTTACTTTTTATGTGCAAATATGTTTTAATTGCACTATTATTTCTAAATGAAATTATATGAATACAAACTAAATTGTATAATTTTCTCCATTATACAATGTAAGTAATTTGTTTGAATAATGCACTAAAGGTTTATGGTGTTCTTCATTACTCATATGTAGTGTAGAATTGTTTACTATGTTAGTGTTCATTCAAGGAATGGTGTAATATAATTCATGGAGAATAATTAGCATATTTGCATTATGGATGGATAATTAAGTAGAAATATATAAACTTATGCCATTAGCTAGTCATGTTATTGCAAGGCAATAATTCTAAAATAACCATCATAAGTGTTAATTGTTGAAACAAATGTTGCATAGAATTATGACTTTGTGATCCCTAGTAGGCACTGATCTATTTTTTCATATCCTTTTGACCCCACAAACAATCTAATAGTGACAAATATTAAACAAGTTGTAATTTATTCTTAATCATTTAAGTTCTACATACCAAGATTTTCAAAGTTTACAAGGAGTGATCTAATCATGAAAATAATTCATAAATCCTTGTTAATATGTATGAAGATTTGTATTTGTTGGATACTATAGTATAAGTTTTCTAGTTATATTTAGTGTCATAAGGGGAACCCACCTTGGACTTGTGAAACCTAAAGTGCATGGGAGAACATTGCATAAATTTTCTCTCATTTGTTGTCCAGTATTTTAGTGTCTTTGAGTATAAGATTTGGTAAATCTTTAGAAGTTATTAAAATATAGGTTGGGGAACCAACACATGTTTCTAGTAATTATGTCTTAATTAGTAATAACTTCAACAACCATGTATCTTTATCAACATTGATTTGGTTAACACTTTTACTTCATCAAGCATAAGGTCAAACTTTGTTAACAAGGAAATTCACTACCATGGAGATTCATTAATAGATTTCTTCTATAATAGAGGAGTTTCATGGGTTGGAGTGTGTACATTGATTTATATACTTTGATTGGGCAAGACATGTTGATAATGGCACATGTACTATTGATTATGTGTTCAACCTATGTGGTGGTGTGGTGAGTTGCATGAGTAAGTAGCAGGTTATGATCATTTTATCAACCATACAGGTAAAGTACATTAAAATTATTGTGCATGTAAGGAGGCCATTATATTTAAAAACTATACTTGAATTTTGGGCTAAGTTAGGGAAGAATTAAATTTTACTATGATAGTTGAGTGACATTAACTTGGCAAAGAACTTGGCCTTTCACATGTAGAAAAATCACATTAATGTTTAGTATCAATTTTTTCATGACATAGTGGAGGATGAGAGGGTGATGTTGGAGATTGTTAATATTTTAACAAAGTTGATGAACATTTAGAAGTTCAGACAATGTAGTGACATTATGGGTTTCACAACATCTAGTAGATAGTTTACAATTTTTGGTTGTTTCCCTTTTGCTATTGCAAGGTATGCAAAAATGGGAGAATTTTGAGTTTAATTGTCACACACCTTGCAGTCTAATGTTTAATTTATTAATTAATTTATATTTATTTATTGTACCCCTGTGGAAAAGGGCATCCCACTTTGAGGTGGCATCACCATGTGTAACGTGCTCTATAATGTGTATAAGATAATTTATGTCATGAAGATATATAAGAGAATCTCATGTAGTATAAGATGCGTAAGAGATTCTATAATAATATTGCAATGTGCATTGGAGCATCTAAGAAAGGAGTTGCAGAGTAGAGTATGCATGTTGACCAACTTACGTTGCACCATATAACATCTTCTAAATGAAGTAAATAACAAAATGGAGTGCCTTTAGACTTACCTTTGTTGTTGTGGCTTTATTGATCATGTAATGCATCTTTCAAGCTCTCATATATGGACTTTCTCCCCATCTCTTCGCTAACCAAAGTAACAACAATGACATCCAATTTTTAATCTATCATAGAGCCGCTTAGAGAGATGATTAAGTTCTCCAAGATATAGGCAAATAAAAAAGTAATAAAATACACTTATCTTCCTCATCTAACTTAATATCAATAGAATCCACTTGACTCAAAATTAAATAAAAAAATTTAAATGTTTAGTAATAGAGACACCCTTTTTCATTTTTTAAATAACAAAGGTTTTTTTTAAAATAAAACTTATTAACAAGAATCTTTGTTTGATAGATATCACCTATCCTCTTCCACAAGTTATATATTGTACCTCCTCTAAGATATTCAAGAGGATGAAATATACAAAAGATACAATTCAATGGTTCCTTGTGCATTCTTATCCATCCTTGTCCAATCTTTGCTAGACACATCCACGTGCTTCACCTTCTTTGTAAGTGCTCTCCATTAATCCATTTTTTTCTAAGAGATCCTACGATTTCAACTTCCACAACTCATACTTAGAACCATTAAACTTCTTAATATTTGATCAAATGTGTTAGCCATGGATTCAACCAAGTAATCCAATTGAAAGAATAAACCTCACAACACTTCTAGAAAGGCATTTGTCTTTGATCGAAATTGTTATCTTTGATACCAAATGTTCAAAAAACTAATGAATAATAACAACAATAGTATAAGCATAAAGTGTACAAATCCAACTAACTTGATATAAAATATATGCGATTAACCATTAAATCTAAAATAGAACATATATAAAACAAGAATTGAAATCAACAAATTAATTAAATAAAAACCATAACATTGGATGTGTGTGGAAAAACCCTTTTGAATTAAAAGTCCACCATCAAAGAGAGTACAAGTTTGTATTATTTCAATAACAAAATGTTACACTAATACGTCCAACTTCACTCCTCAACCTGATAGAATTCTAGCATTGTGACAATACTTGAAAATCATCATATAAAACCTCTATCTCATGCCCCAATATATGGAGTGAACAAAAACAAGAACATTTCTACCAATGGTTTACAAAATTGGATCAAAACCATGGGCCAAAGCTAGGCACCCAAATCTAACTAAAAAATCTAATGCCCCATTTATTAAGAACATCTTTTAAGAATAAAATGTAATTCCATCCACCTTTCTTATATGTCATAAATACCCTTATTACTTTGGTAGGTAAACATTCCAAAGTCTAGCACTCCATAATGGAACAACCAATTAATGTGGACCTCACTAGTCATACAAAGATTCTTCACTCTTCCCAATCTAACTCCCAAACATGAGATGAATGAGAGATGCTCAATAACGCTTATGGACAACAATTGTAATTCTTGCCAATTGTAACCTTCCTTGTTAATGCCACCACAATAATATTACAAGTTACAAAGATAATATCAACGAAACATTATCTCAACTACCTAGTATCCATTCCCAAGATGTTGGAAATATGAACATTAGTAGATAAAATTTCATAGTTAATAACATGTTATCCTAATAGATTTATGCACCACTTTTAGCCCATGTTATTCACCCATAATTTCATAAAAACCACTTGTGGTTTGTTATTGGTTTCTTCTATTTATATGTTGCTTGGAAGGGAGGTATCATTTATACTTAGTATTATGTTAGAATATCTTCAAAATTGTTGTTGTAGTACCATTTGAAGATTTGAAATTGCAATTGTATTGCAACAATTAGTGTTGTTGAAACATAATTTGATTCAAAATTTTGAAATTTGATTTAAAAAATAAAATTAAAAAATAAAAATTTAAAATTAACATCAAAATACAAATTTCACTATTTTTTTTAGCAAAAAGCAAGAAGCCTATATATATTAATTTATGCCAAAGGTGTATCCAATATGAAGAAGAGCAAGCTAAATTTTAGAATCTACAGTTCACCGTTTTCTAGAAGGCGTGGAGACGATAGAAAGCTTGCTCACCATTCGATTTCCCGTTCAATGCTTTTTTATGCCATCCACAACTTTTCATGTAAAAAAATTCATGTCGTCCACTACTTTTCACCTAAAAAATCAAGTGCTATGGCGGTAAATAATGTAGTTTCTAGTTTTCAAGGTAGCCGTCATACGATCAATATATTGCCAACAAACACTCATTAATGTCTCATTTTTTTACACATTTAATTATTTATTAACAACTTTTTTCCTGCCATCTTTTTGTTGATTTCCCTACCGCAATTGGTTTCTGCTCCTCCAAACTCTTCCTTGCTGGTAATTGACCTTTTACTTCTCCAATTTGGCGAGCTACAACCTAAAAATAAGGTTTCGACTAGGGTTTTAGAGTATGTTTATTAAAATGAAAATTACTGCCAAGATCCCAATAATGAACACATTTAGGTTTTAACATTACAACATCTTTATCCTATGTAGCTAAGTATATATTAACATAATTATTATACATAATATATATATATATATATATTGTATAATAAAAAATAAATTATAAAAATATAATTATACTTATTACTAGTATGTATTATATTTTTTAATAAAACTATTAAATACATACATAAAATGATTATAATTAATAATTAATAATTACTATAATTATATATAGTGCAAAAATTTAACATATAAATATAATACATATTATATAGTGCAAAAATTAACATATAAATATAATTCAAAATATAATTAATAAATAATTCATATTTTATTTAATACAAATTAAAGTATATTTAATATAATTATATATATATATATATATATAATTTTATATTTTAATAAAAGGGGTAAAAAATTTATTGAATAACGAAATCCAACATTACAACCAAGTCAAAGGCAAGAGCTCGAAAAGAACAAAATACACAACAAAACCAAATACCACATCATTCAACGCCCCCTCTGTCCTTCGCGAGAACCCTCTCCAAATCTGGACTAAGCTCTTGAGGTATCTGAGCCCAATCATCAATCTTCCAATCCTCCAGACACTCTGAAGCCCACTTGGCCAGACAGTCAGCAGTCCTATTCCACTGACGTGGAATATGGACAAAAGACACCCTTTCCATAAGATTACCAACTTGCAAAATTTGTTGCGCCAGCACCGCCAACTGCCAATTCACATTCAACATCCTTCCTTTATTGAGTAAATTAACCAGAACCTGTGAATCAGATTCACAAATAACCCTATGCCACCCCAACTCAAAGGCCCTCTCCAAGGCATGAAGACTTGCCCAATCTTCCATGAGGTTCATAGTCTGCGTCTCCTTATGTATGGAAAAAAGAAAAACCACCGAACCAGAAGAATCCTTGCCAACTCCACCAACTCCAGTGGGACCGAGATTTCCCCTGGAAGAACCATCAGTATTGACCTTCAAAGTTCCCACAGGGGGAGGTTGCCAATTCCCTTGTTGTTGGACACGCTGCCCCACCCACCTACCTTTCTGGCCCCAAGATGCAACAGGGGTAAACCCCTAGATACCAGCCGAGCCACGAACTCTGCATCTTTCTTCTCAAGCAACAGCTCCCCGTCTCCCTTAGCTTGAATTGTCTCCTGAACCATCCCAAGAACTCTAAACCACACTTGTTGGACCCGCAACAATTCCCCTCTGAAAATCCTCCTATTTTGTTCCAACCAAATCTTCCACAACAAGAAAATAGGTCCAGCCTACCACGCATCCTGTAAAAAAAGAGGCCATCGAGGGAGGCCTGCCCAAGCTAGTCCAAAACTCCACTATGGAGGAAGCATGAACACAGGGACTATTCCAAACACTCCACCAAGAATTCCAGAGCTGCAAGGTGAAAGGACACTGGAAGAACAGATGTGAAGAGTCCTCTACCCCATTCCCGCACAACACACACTTAGACGGGCCCTGAAACCCGCGCTTCTGAATATTGTCCCAGGTCAAACACTTGTTCCAAGTTAAAATCCAGGCAAAGCAGTTACACTTCGGCCAAGAAAACTTATTCCACACCTTCTTCCACCAAGGAACTTCCGCCCCCTCAACCCTCTAAGAAAGCAACCTTCGATATCCCGATGCCATCGTGTAGTGACCTTTCGGATTAGGTGACCATGCAAGAATATCCTTATCCTTGAGGGGGTTGCATTGTCTACCCAAGAGAATATTATGCAGAGTCCTACAATCCTCTGCCATACCAATCACCAACCACTCCTCAGGAGTCTTCCACCTAGCACTCACAAGTTGACCCTGAAAAGAATCCACCTTAAATCACTTACCCTCGTCCAACCAGCATCACCGAAACTCCTGCTCAAGGCCACCAAATCAGGGAACTGAGTGAGGATGGGAGGATGACCATCCCAAGAGTCATACCAAAAATGAACCTTAGTCCCCCGCTGACAAATCCAAAATAAACCGTCCTTGATGAGCGCAGCTCCCTTCTTAAGGGTAGCCCAAACCGTCGATCCCTTTCCAACCAAGGGGTAGCGAGGGATATCTTCCCCAAGAGCACCCTGAATATACTTATAGGAAAGGATCCTAGCCCAAATCCTGTCCTTGTCTGTGCACCACCTCCAATAATTTTTTTCCACCAGAGCCATCCCTTCTAGCGCGGATTGCCTCAACCCCAAGCCCCCCAACTGCTTAGGGAAACACACCATATCCCATCTAACCAAACTCCACTTGAAAGACAACAAGTTGCCTGCCCATAAAAACTGTCTAGCCAATGAGTCCAAATCTAAAACAAAACCTTTAGGGGCCACCTGTAGCATACACTAATAAATGGGAAGAGCCTGGATCACGAACTTCAGCAACTGAACCTGCCCCGCAAAGGACAACCATCTGGTGGTCCAGTGAGTAACCTTCAACCGAAGTTTATCCAAGATAGGCTGCCATGACTCCCTCATTAATCTTCCCATTGCAACAGGAAATCCAAGGTAAGATAGAGGAAGAGTCCCAATCTGGAAACGAAGAACCTGAGCTATTCTCCTTTGGATAGGAACCAGAGTATTAAAGAAATAGATGGAAGATTTGTCTTCATTAATTGATTGACCTGAAGCCTCAAGGTACGTATCCAACATGCTGCAAAAATTCGTTGCCTCCCGAATAGTGGCAACCCCCATCAAGGCAGTATCATCCACAAACTGCAAATGTGATTGAGGGGGTAAATCACCCCCCCACCTCCACCCCTGAATCAAGCCCAACTCCACTTGTCATCTCAGAAGGCATCCCAATCCTTCTACAAGCAGAATAAACAAATAAGGGGAGAGAGGATCACCTTGCCTTATCCCTCGAGAAGCCTCAAACAACTCAGAATGCTCCCCATTAATTAAAATAGAGAAAGAAATTGGCGTGACGCAACTCATAACCTATTGAATCCAATCATCTCCAAATCCAAAAGTAGCCAGGATCTTCTGAAGAAAAGACCATCGTACTCTGTCATATGCCTTTGCCATATCAAGTTTGATGAACATAGACTTTTCTCGAGAAATAGCCATAGAATGGATGGTCTCAGTAGCTATAACAATCCCGTCCAGAATATGTCTGCCCTCCACAAAACCACTTTGCTCCTCAAAAATGAGCAACTGCAGCCACTTTTTCAACCTGTTGGCAATTAGCTTTGAAATAACCTTATACACCACATTGCAAAGGGCTATAGGTCAAAAATGACTCAACCTGTCTGCCCCTCCACACTTGGGAATAAGTGCCAAAAAGGTGGCATTCAGGGCCTTTAACATTTGCTTATTCCGCTGCGACTCCTTGACCACCTCTAATAAATCAAGTTTGATGATCTCCCATAACTCTTGGAAGAACTCAATCGGGAAACCATCAGGGCCAGGGGCTTTTCCTTTCTTCATCTGAAACATCGTCCTCTCCAATTCTTCTAAAGTAATCTCACCCATAAGATCCTCCTTCATCTCCCTAGACACCAGCTGAGGAATGCAAGAAAGGACCTGAGCCTCCTCCACCAAAATCCCCTACAGATCCTCTCTAAACAGGGAAGAAAATTAGTGAACAGCTTCCTCTGAAATACTTTGAAAGGAAGTTAGAGTCTCTCCCCTATCCGTGACCAAAACAAGAATAGAGTTACCATGCCTTCGCACCCTGACAAAATTAAAGAAGAAGGAATAATTTTTATCCCCCTCCTTAAGCCATTCAATCCGGGCTTTTTGTTTCCAAAAAATCTCCTCTCGCAATTCCCATTCTTCCAAAGCTTTCAAAGCCCTAGATTCCTCCTGCATCAAACTCTCAAACACCCCATTCTCCCTAATCACCCTCGTAATACCATCCAACTTAGCTTGTGCATCAGATTTGGCATTAAAAATATTTCCAAAGCATTGCCTATTCCAATGTTTAATATTATACTTAACAAATTGAAGAAGCTTAGTAAAGACATACATTGCCGTACCGAAGGAAGGTCTACCCTCCCGCCACCACCGAGCAACGAAATCATGGATTTTAGGATCCTGCAACCACATAAGCTGGAATTTGAAGGAGGGATTGAAGGGCCGCCTAGCTGAGAAGACAATAAGCTTTATAGGCCAATGGTCTAAGCCCCTCTAGTCCAGAATCTTTGAGCTAGAAGACCACCTATCACCAACCCAAAAGCAAGAAACCATAAACCAATCCAACCGCTCTGTGATGCAGTTTTCACCGGGCCTTTGATTGTTCTAGGTAAAATTTCCATTACCGGGCTTGATATCAACCAGATTCAAAACATAAATATTGTCCTGGAACAGGAAAGCTGAAGCCTCCAACTGCATAGTACCACCCCATTTCTCAGCAATCTCTGTGATAGCATTGAAGTCACCCCCAATAATCCACAGAAGATAAGGATCCATACTTCATACATAGCAAATATTCGACCACAAAAGTTGCTTTCCCTGCATATCCACAGGCGCATAGATGTTGGAAAACAAAACCAATTCCCTAGATTCATAACAAGAGGCCACCATAGAGATAGAGGACCTAAAGGATGCCCACCATTGGGGACAAATCTTCTGAGGGTTCCATAAACAAGCCACCCCTCCAGAAGAACCCTGAGCACCAATGCACTGGCATTCCCCACTCATCCAAATCTTGGGCATTAAACCCATCATACCCTCCACATAAATTTTGGTGTCTTGTAAAAAGAGAATATTAGGAGATTGACATCTAACCAAATTCTGAATAGCTTTTTGTCGAGGGCCACAGTTCAAGCCCCTAACATTCCATGAAAGAACAATCATTTCAAAGGGCTTAAGAAATGAGAATCCAGAGTCTTGATTGACCCTGACTCCACCAAATTTTCCCCTGTCAATTTGATCTTCTCCAAATCCTTTTTCCTCCCCAGTTTAGCGACTTTCTCTGCCCCTCCTTTCTTAAGATATTTTTGCAGGATACCCAAATGAGGAGAAGGCTTACTGTTCTTTCCCCCCTCTGAGCCTAACCTCCGCACGAGATGAGACAAAGCATCACTATCCTTCACCACAATACTACCTGATTCTTTATGGGCCTCTATCTTTAGATCTGATTCCAACTGCAAGGTCCCATCATCCCGTGGAACAGGAAAAGCCTCGGGACTAAACCCCTCTTGACCAAGGCCTCCCCCATCTAGCATGACACCCTGTGAATCCAAATTCATCACTTGATGGTTTGCCTGCTCCAGCTCAACCAACTGCCCCTACTAATCAGTGCCCAAAATTCCTTGATCCAAATCAACCAAGCCAGGATTCACTTCTTGCTGGCTAAGATCCTCCAAAATCTCGAATCTATTAAAAGTATCCTCATCCTACCGCTCTTTCATAGTCCTTTTATGCCCCTTATTTATGTTCTGAGATCTGACAGGAGTAAAGCCTTCCTCCTCGGTATCACCACCCAGAATAGGGCCCTTGCCCTTATCCACCCTAGGCAGACCACTAGAGGGTTGTGAAGAATTAGTCTCCAAAGGCTTGGCCTTTGGGCATATCCGCAGTAAGTGGCCGTACTCATGACACAAGTGACATCTAAATGGTAAAGTCTCATAGTTGAGCTGTTGAACCCATGAATAAGATCCTGCACTCACTTCCAGAGAATCTGGCAATGGTTTACTTAAATCAATTTCCACACAGAACCGAGCAAATGTCATTATCTTTTTGAACTGCGTCTGCTGTGAAGAGCCCACAGGTTTACCAAGCAATGAAGCGAGTAAATGCAAAACATCATCTCGCCAGCACTCGACTAGGAGCCTAGACAATCTAACCCAAACTGGAACCTGACTTGGGATATCCTTGACAAGATCGAAGCCCACATGCCACAACTTGATAAACAAACCCACCTGATTGTAAAAATAAGGGCCTCCTTCAAAAACCTTGATTCTATCTGCCATGCAATCAAAGGTAACCATAAAATAGTTATTTGCAAGGAGCCTAATCTCAATCTCTCCTTCTGGCAGCCAAGTCCTCTAGGCCTAGGCCTCCAAAAATTGCAACGAGATTTTCAATCCCAAAAATTTATAGTAAAGGGAATGTCGTGAGTAGTACTCAATGTCTTCCACGAGCATCTCCATCGGGATCACGACATTTGGCCTCTCTTTGCACCTTTCAAGAAAGCCATTAATCTTTGGAAAATAAAACCCTCCTGACGATCCCATCTCATTCTTCTCCAAATTCTGTAAAATAGGTTATTGTCATAAAACCTAGACCCCTGTGGCAAGGGTTTCGAGCCAAAGGCAGAGCGAAAATCCATCTTGGGTCTAGTCCCGGATGACTCCCTTTGCACCATATAAAGAGAGAAGAAAACCCCAAATGAACAAACCCACCCTCAAGTAATCAAGAGCATTACACTCCACACCAGGGTAAGCATCCCACAATCCTCAACTTAGAAAAGAAAGCACTCAAACCTCCGTGGATCCACCAAAACACACAAGATGTAGTTGCAAAGATGAAAGCCCTACACCCAACCCACGCAACCCTCAGCCCAAGAAGAATGGGCTCGCACCAAACAAACACACCTCTCCCACCGAGCTCAGCCCTACACGACCTAACAGGCGGATAAAACCTCTCAATCCGTAGCCCTCTGAGTCCCACACCCGGCCGCCAAAGCATAGAGTAAAAACAGGACCAGATCTGACAACGCAAGCCAAACCCTCCACCACACGCTAATGAAAGCAGGAAAGAAAGAAAGTTTTTGCAGCAAGATCCACACCCAGACAACAGGAAGAGCCCCCCACGATGCACCAACAATCAGTCACAAAAAGCGACCTAGGGCACGAACGCCCTAGCTCGACCACCAGAGCTTGAAATCGCCATCCACCATATTGTTACATCTAATCTTCAATATAATTATATTTATTATATATAATAGTATATATAAATTATATCATTATTATATATCCCTCCCTATCTTTCTATCTATCATATCTCTATCTCTCTCTTTCTCTTCTCATATATCTCTATCTCTCCCTACTTCTCTCTCTCTCTCTCTTCATCTTTATGTATCTATCTCTAATTCCCTCTCTTTGTCTATCTCTTTATCTCTCTTCCTCTCCTCTCTCTATCACTTTATCTCACCATCTATATCTCTCTTTCTCTCCCTATCCCTCTTCCTATATATCTCTCTATCTCATCTTCTCTATCTCTCCCTCTCTCCCCCATCTTCCACTCTCTCTCCCTCTCTCCTCCCTCTTCTTTCTCTCGCTCTTCTACCTATCTCTTTCCCTTTCCCCTCTTCTCTCTCTTCCTCAACCTATCTCTCCCTCTCTTTCTCTCTCCCTTCTCTACCTATCTCTCTCCATTTCTCTCCCTCCCTCTCTCTATCTCCCCCCTTTCTATATCTCTCTCCATCTCTTCCTCCTTGGCTCACTCCCTATCCCCTATCTATCTCTCTATCTCCACCTCTTTCTCCCTTTCTCTTCCCATATATATATATCTATCTTTCTCTTCCCATATATCTCTATCTCTTCCTACTTCTCTCTCCCTCTCTATCTCCCCTATTTCTCTCTCCCTCTCTATTTATCTATCTCTGATTCTCCCTGTTTGTCTCTGTTTGTCTCTCTCCCTCTCCTCCTCTCTCTATATCTCCTTATATCTCTATCTTTGTATCACTCTATCTCACCATCTATATCTCTCTATATCTCCCTCTCCCTCTTCCTCTATATATCTCTATCTCTCCCTCTCTCCCCCATCTTCTCTCCCTCTCTATCTCTTTGAGCTATCTCTCCCTCTCACCCCCCTCTTCTTTTTCTCTCTCTTATACCTATGTCTCTCCCTCTCTCCTCTTCTTTCTCTTCCTCAACCTATCTCTCTCCCTTTATCTCCTTCCCTCTCTCTCTCTATCTCCCCCCTCTCCATCTCTCCCCATTTCTCCCTCCCTCTCTCCCTCCCTATCCCCCTATTTATCTCTCTATCTCTATCTCTTTATCCCTTTCTCTTCCCATATATCTTTATCTCTCTCTTTCTCTTCCCATATATCTCTATCTCTCCTTACTTCTCTCTCCCTCTCTCCATCTCTATTATCTCTCTCTCTCTCTCTCTCTCTCTCCCTCTCCTCTCTCTATATCTCCTTATATCTCCATCTTTCTATCACTCTATCTCACCATCTATATCTATCTATCTCTCCCTTTCCCTATATTTCTCTATCTATTTGTCTCCCTCTTCCTCTCCCACTCTATCTCCATCTGTACCTCTATTTTCCTCTCTCCCCCTTTATCTCTAGACATGTCTCCCTCTCTATCCATCCATCTCTCTTCCTCTCTCTTCCCCCCCCCCTCTTCCTAGACCTTTATATCTATCTCTTTGCCTCTCTATCTCTATCTATCCATATATCTTCTTCCATTTCTCCCTCTATCTCTATCTCTCTATCTCTCCATCTCTCTATATATCACTTCCTATCTCTATGTCTATCTTTCTATCTCTCCCTCTCTCATTCTCTCCCTCTCTATATATTTATCTCTTCCATATCTATCTATCCCTTTCTCCTCTCTATTGATCTCTTCCTCTCCTTCACCATCCCTATCTCTATCTCCTTACCCCTATCTCTCTCTCTCTCTCATTCTTCCCCCCTCTATCTCTCCCTCTTTCTATCCCTATCTCTCCCTCTCTCTATCCCTCCCTCCTCATTGTAAACATAACATGAGCCTGTTGGCAATTGAGCCTGATTATATTCCCGATTCAGAGGTTTTATTTCATTCATGTTTGGATCCTTGTATGTGGATGCATAGTTGATTTGAAGCTATAACTTCTCCATTGAGACCTTTGTTGCATAAACACCATATGCTGAATGGCCTACTAATTGACCAAAATTAGTAATTAGTAAATGTATGAAAAAAATAGACCAAAATTTATCCTAATTGACCTTCCACACTTCTTCGACGTACCCATTGTACACTAAGGTGCAATTGCTAGTTATGTAATATGAAATTTTACAAAGTATTTACATCATAACTGACTAATATATGATCAGCCGATGATCATCCCCAGCTAAGTTTTTTGAGAATTCAATTTGACATAAGCAAAATTGCCAAAAATAGATCTATAAACTGTATCGCTTACTCATGAACCCATTGGATGTTCGAGATTATAAGTATACTCAAAGAAATCTTTGTCTGTAAACGTGGGTTTTTTTCAAAAACCGAGTCTAATTACGCGGGCGAAAAAACGAAAAAAATCCTCAACAATGGGAAAGAAGAGAAACACTGCAAAACGGAAATCAAACCAGGTCGATTTAACTCCTTTGCATCTCAAGAAACCAAAGCTCTCGGATTCTCTCTTGAAACAAACCCCTAACCGTTCTTCACCACAGGATAGCGGCCCAGTTAATTTCCCTGCAAATAATGAAAATCAGAAACCAGAAACTATTTTGCCACTTGATTCTGTTAAGAAGAAAAAGAAGAAGAAGAAGAAGAAACCCAGCAGTTTAGAGCAGAAACCGGCAACTGTTTCACCATTAGAGTCCGTGACGAAGAATGAGAGGAAGAACAGGGGTTCCAAAAATAAAACTACCTGGTGCCTTTCTTTTTTTTTTTCCCTAAAATGTAAAATGTATCATTATATTTATTATTTTTAAATTGTCACTTTCTTGGTAAGCCGTTAAGTTTTTAATTTCAACAATTTTGCGTTCTTTTATTATTTTTTAGTTTTGAAATTTATATGAACTATGCTTTTATTTTTTCACTTTTGAAATAATTTGTTATGCGAATAGTTTTTGTTTTAAGTATGAATTGTTATTTCATAAAGATATTCTGGATAGAAAACTGTAAGTAGGTTATCAAGTTAAGCTTTGACAAGAATGTCTTCCCGTGGAAATCTATGGTTTAAAATGATCCGTTCTGTTCTTTTTTTCAAAATTTATATATATTTTTTAAATTAGGTTTTTTATGACATTTGCTTAAAATTTTAAATTTCTGAAATACTTTTTACTTCCCAGCATTTATACTTGAAGAACAAGCAACCAGTTGGTATTGGGTACATGGATAGTAGTCTCCATTGGCTTGATGCTATACGAGTTATCTAATCTGCTGAATTTGCCTCGGGTTTCCACCCAACTTCATGTTACTAGTAGGGAATCAAGCTGGCTGTTTATGAGACAATTTTCTTTACCAGCTGGAGTTTGCACTCGTTGGTGTTTGCTCCTTTTTTAACCTGGATGGGACATTGGGTCAGTATAGCTACCATGACCGAGGAGAATCTTTAAGGTCAAACCTTCCTAGGGTTTGCACCTAACCTTGTCTGATGAGAGCAGTGTTTGAAAACTCTATTACTGCTTACTGGAGTTGTGAGTTTTTTAGCAAGGCGAGTAACTTGCTCACAATTTGTGAGCCAAGTCCAGTGGAAAATTGTTAGTGAGTCGCAAGTTACCTGGCGGTTCACTTGGACTTGGTGAGTCGAATAGAGAGAGAGTGACTGGTGCAAAAAAATACACGAATAAAACCCTACAAAACTGAGTTTGATTATCATCTTTGTCTTAAGAAATTTGTAGCTTAGCTATATAAAGTGATTGTTGAGTGATTGGAAGGAGTTATTGACAATTGGAGTGTGATTTGATAGGTATTTGCTTGAGCTTTTTGTTCTTTGTTCTGTACCTTTCCTATTTCAAAACCATGCTGCTTAGTTCTTTTAAGGTCTAAATTCTTTATAGTGTGCAAGAAAATGTTTATGTAAGGTGGCAAAGAACCCGGATGAAAGAATGACATAACGGGTGCAATCAAGGGCATGGCGACCTTCAATTATTGCAGGTTTAATATTAGAGGAGCCATCTTTTGCTTAAAATATTACCTTGTTTGAATCATTGATCGAGATGTCAATTTATGTAGGCAAGTGGAGGAAGAAGTGGAATAACAAATGAATGATCACTGTCTCGCTATGAGGAGAAGAAAATTTAATGGAAGAGGATGAGTGAAGTAGTTGCATTAGTGATAAATGCCATGACCACCTTTGATTTATCGAGAGACTCTTTGTAGGCCTATTGATTTGGCGTTCCTCCACTCACATTTGAAGAGAGTTCAAGCTGTATTAATTCCTCTAGCTTCTTCATTCCTTGCAATGTTCTAGATGCACAACCTTCTCTTGAAGGTGCTGCTTGGAGGTGAGAGAAGCACCATGAGACAAGGATGGATGTTGGAAATTTTTGGTAACTATAATAATATACCATTCGTGTAGGGCTTAAGACACCAATTCTAAATAATTATAGTGGGCCATTATTAGAGGAAGAATTAAAAAATATGTTACTAATAGTAGAAGATCAAAATAGAATATGGTGGATAAAGTGTTGTATCATTTTATGAATGGATGAGCAAATAGAATTAGCATAGTTGCCAAGAGACTAGTATTGGTACTGGTATGAGGGACTGGTATTGGTACCGGTACTTATATTTTTGAAAAATAGGAGACAAGGGTACTTGGAGATGCCATTTTTTTTAATATAATTTAATAATCTATAAATTTGCTACATTAGAACTGAAAATATCATGTCATTGAGCTTTTAAAAAAAGAAAATTGGTAAAGATTAGCATTAAATTTAAAGTTTAAGCACACATATGTCAAAGAGTCAAAGAGTTCATACTACATATTTGATATTACATATTGAAATTCATAAAATGTCAATTCATTTTTTTCCATTTCATATGGAAACTTGTCAAAATGTAGGGTTTTTTGTTTTTTTAAATGAAAACTTAAGGCTATGTCTGTGAGATGTCTCTTGCAAGTAGGGACGTTTCCGACAAGTTTCTAGTATGGGGAAACGGGTACTGGTACCCGAGACACATCCCAGGGTTTGGAGACGCGTCTCTGTGCAACTATGAGAATTAGTTATGGTTAACTTTCTAGTGGTTTTAGTGGCACATTGGTATTCTTTAAGTCCCTAGATGCCTTGCACGAAGTCAAGAAAGTAGAGATTTTGTGCAATTTGCTAGAGTCAATTGTCTAGGAAGTAGGGGCAGGGAATGTCGTTCTATTTTTTATTTACAAAGTAGCCACATATGTAGTTGTAGAGAGACTTCTTCAAGAGAGGCATCCCACCATATTTTTGATCCATTGTGCTGTCTATTGGATTGATTTAATACTCGAGGACATTGGATGGGCCAAAAGTGTGGACAAAGAAGCTAAAACCATAATTATCTAGAGCTATGCTTGGGTGCTTAGCTTGATGAGAGCGCACACTAAAGGAAAGGAGCTTATATGATTGAGGATCACAAATTTGCTACCAACTTTTACATTTCAAAGCATTGTAAGGAAAGTACCTTCTCTCAATTAGATGTTTGTGACAAATTGGTGGTTAGAGTCTCCATATTGTGGTAGGGTAGAAGGGGAGAAGTTTGTGAGGATAGTTGTTGATGATGTGTTTTCCAAGAACACATAAGACATACTCAAGTTAACTTGCAAATTTATGATTTGCTGTTTTATGTTATTTTTAATTAATTTAAATGCTTTTAAATTATTTTAGGTGATATAGCCTTTGGTCAAGGTTCTAGTCTAGTTGAAGGGGATAACATGCTAATGGGTTATCTCTATTAGACCCATGGAAAAAGCCAAGGAGGCCATAATGCATTATTATGGTGGAAATAAGAGAAAATATGAAGCCATTGGGTAAATTATTTATTGTAGATGGATCAGTCAAATTCACTAGCCTATACATTATATGGGAAACCCATAGTTACTAGGGGACTTGTATCCTCACCCTGGATTATCATCTCTCATATTGGAGATGCGTCCTTGTTTGAGAGGCCTAAATGGGGATGCATTTAGACAGTAGGAGACTTTAGATGAAGTTTATTTTCATTTCTATACACCTAAAAAGGTCATTAAGTTTAAACTAGGATTAGAGATTATAATTGTGGCAGCCCATTACTTATGGGAAAATTTAATGTAATGCATTTATGAAATGAGAATTTGAAACTCTAGATTTGTTTGACAATATTATAAAAAATGTAGCTTGAGGATAACATTTAAATGATTGTTTGACTTACAACAAAGATAACAAATTGATATATGAGATATGGAATAATGTTATTTGTTGGAAAGAGTTAAAAAAGAGACATGGGTAAGGTATTCACTTTTCTTTCATTTCTATAAACATCTGGTATAGATGGTAGTTAATCTCGATATGACTTTGCTTATCTCTCCTTACTTATACGAAGTCCCAATTCTAATGTTTTCTTGCTTAGTTATCCTACCAAGTGAGCATGACTTAAGAACTAAAATTAAAGGAAATTAAAGTATGTGCCCTAAGATACATGGAGATACATGGGTTGAGTGGTTGATTTCAATATTAAGTTTCTATTTTCCAGTATTGGGGCATGGTTATGGAAAACTCTAGAATGCTACAATTTAAAATAATGACCTAGAAATTGTGTCATGACATAGGAGATTAGAAAATGGAGTTCAGTTAATATGAACAAATTGGACTTGAAATTCTATATATAACTACACAACCTTGATTTCTTGGGGGGGATATGTAGGCAATCCAAGGTGGTGGAGTTGGGTGAATAGGTTGTGTCTAGAGATTTGCATACTCTCATCTCACGTGCACATGAAACTTGACATAAGTGTTAAGCAATGAACAAGTACACAACAAGATAAATCAATTGAGAGTCATGTTTGAATTTGAAAAAACTTGTATTAAACTCTCAAAATTGAGCCTATAACTTAAGAAGACTGAACCGTACTTAGTGTGAAGTAATTTAGGGCCTAGGTTCTTTACGAATAGGTAAAATGAAGTGTGGAACCTAAGTCTAGATCAAATCATAATCATGTGAATTCTAGAGAATTGAAATTGGATTCATCATCACACAAGTGGAAACCATAACTCAATAGTAGGGTTAGCAATAATACATCAATTTGATTAACATGTGAATGCCTGCATTGAATTGGATGAACCCTAAACATAAAGAACTAGAAGAATGAAAGAATGGATAATTTAATATGCAAAACTCTAAACCTATGATGAACTCAATGACTTATCAAACAAAATAAGTATTGAGTCAAATTTAGTAACTTAACGGTAAAGTTTACATCAATTATTAAGACCAAGAGTATTGATATTAGTTGGACTTGATGGCATTTCAATATTTTGAATCGGTGAGAAAACCTTGAAAACAATAGTTCTATTACCAATCAGAATGTGAGGAACCCTTTGTTAGTTTTGATGATCAGATTTAATGCACAGAAAATTAATTCAAAATCAAACACAATAACACAACAGATACCCTGGGAAAACCCTCCTCTAGAGGGAGAAAAACCCAGCAACAAATATATCTCTTATATATATATGAGCAATGGCAACAAGTATCTTTACAATGAGGCTACACACAAGGCCAATAGACAACACCAGCAATGGCTGTAACACACTAATAATCTGCCCTTCAATTTGCATTTGAATAGACTCACAATCTGCTCCTATATGAATTCACACTACTCTTCTTGAAGAACTCGCACTTAATGGAGAAGGAGATCGAACTTTGCTTGATGCTCAAATGAGAAAAGGTGACCTTCTATATATACATGTTGCTTAGAGGGGTCGCACCTTTTCAAGGACAAGGTCGGCCACCATAAAAATAATTACAAATAATAAATAATAATTACAAAGGAGGTTGGCCATCTTAGAGATATGTTGCCATTAAATAATCACAAATAAATAAGGAAGTATGAAGCCTGAAGCTGCAATAACATCAACACCCTTCTGGTTCAACTTCAACCCCTGATGCTTAAACTGACGTGTTTTGTGTTTTTTGAAGATTTTTGATTTTTTTGTGGTTTTTTGCTCATGAAGATATTGGTGCGATTTTGAAAGGAAATGCTTGCAAAATTCAAATAAAATACTACAGTGCTAAATATGAAGAAATCCAATTGATATATTGATGCCAAAATATTTATTGTTTTTTCAAATGGATTACAGCTGTGATTGGACAACATGCATAGTAAAAAGCAATAATATTTATTCAGAAACCTGGTTATTGCAGCCGCCAAGAATGGTGAAGATCGAGTACGGCAGACCTCAAAACAGCCCTCTCCAGCCTCGAGATTGGTGCAGACTATCCTAGAGATCAAGGTGTCCCATCTGGTGAAGGAAGAAGACCAAAAAGCAAGGCGTCCAAGCCTGTAGAAGAAGTACGGCCTCAAGGCTGAAAAGCATGGCCCTAAACCAGCAATGATAAATCCGTACCACCTTGGAAAATGTGCCAGATGTGCATCTAAACCAGCCGCTCAAGAATATCACTCTCTCTGGACAATTATTGAATCAAACCCTGAATAATGACTTCACAATAAACTCTGTAATAACTTCTGAATGAAGCTATTCAATTGCAGGCAATAAATTAGCTGATATTTCACAGCCTTTGAACTGGAAACACTGAAGATGGCTCGTTCTCCAATGCAGAAGAAAACTAAAACCCTTGGCTTCGTTCTCTGAAGGAAGGAAATGGCTAAAATCGATTTGCATATCATAATGATCAATTCTTCTCAAAGGAAAACTTATATCTTCTCACTTAGGTCGACTTCCTTCAAAAAAGCATCATTTGAATAAACTTTAATTTCTCTTTTAATTTTCCAATAGTTTGGACGCCCTTTTAATTATAATTAATAATTAAAAAGTGGCCCCTTCTTCATGATGGTCGACCCCTTCAATAAGTCATTTAAGTTATAATATTAAATTACATTATAACTGTATAATATAAGCTTCAATTAAATTAATATTTATTTTGGCAAATAAATATTAATATCTCTCTCAATATAAGTTCAATTGACAAACCGTCTAAAGCAGGATGATAAGTGACTGAATCTGCATATGACCAGACCATACTGCTAAAAATAGCAGGGGTGCTCCGCTGAGTGACTCCACTTACTAAATATAGTAAGTCAAGCAAATGATGTCCAGAAAACCCCGAACGAAAGCCAAATTGAATAACTCTGATAACTGAAGCCAAGCCATGCCTCAACAAATAAAAGAACTACGAGGGCCACATAATAGGCTAATCATAAGTACTGAGAGATGTCAACTGGAAGGGGACATTACACAGAACTACCATGATAGGGGCAAAAAAAGAACTCTAATTACTATAATGATGATAAAACACATAATTTATCAAGGCGGATTGATAGCTAATAAGGCTTACGGATGCATTTTTTAAGATTTGCTTGAGTGTGGATGATTTGGATGACTAGACTTAACTTGGCATCTTGACACTAGATATGGTTAACTTGAAACTATAATCACTCTGTTATATGATTTTGGGAATATATCATGAGAAGAATGTCTTACTATCGTCAATGACAATTACTTGAAGTGATTGATTATGAAATTTAAGTGTCGATAGTATTTATGTCATTTGATTGAGAATCTTGAACGAGGGAATGTTAGATTTAATTACATGAACACTGAATTCATTATTAGAGAAGAATGTGTATATTGTTATTAAAAAATTAGAGACTTGGTAACTCAGACATACTATTAACCTAGGGACTAAAATTGTAGTGTTACAAGAGCATGAAACTGCACGCTACTCACAAATTTAGCCAATTCAAGGGCTTATATCATTGTCATAATCTTAAAGAGGATGTTGCTTATTAGTATAGATGTTATACAATAAAAAGTGATCCAATTAAAATCATAATATCATATGAATGAGTTGAGCCTGCTTGATTTGGATTAGAGTAAGCAAAGGAAAATACTATGAAACTTCTTGATGGATATGTATGGGCTTGTTATGAATCTTATCATGATGTTTAGTATTAAAATTTTAATTGAACCATTGAAATAATTTAATAATGCAATATTTTAGATATGACTTAGAAGTCCTTGTGATTGTTTGGAGTTAAGTTAAATCAAAAGAAGAAATTGGGATATACTCAATGAAATTAGCTCATTTATAAATTATATTTAAAGTAAAGTTGAACTAGAGGATTTTAAAATTTGGATTGAAAACTGCTTTATTATAACCAAATGAGTAGGGTACATTGGTGTGCAGCAATAAATTAAATCCTTGTGTTGATCGATATGTATGCCTCTATCTTGTAGAAGGGTTTATATTGACAATACCTTGTAAATCGCTCATAAAATTATTGTTAGGTGATGAATGTGAAAACTATTCTTGTATATATTTATGAAACTCTCAATCAATAAGATGATATTGGGAGGCACACAATGAGGAAAATAGAAGGTGAGTCTTTATCAAATGTAAATAACAAATGCCAACTTGTAGGCATTGGGAATGGACAATGGTTATAGTCTTATCAAAGGATTGTAGTAAAGCAAACTTTTTCTCATATTGGATTGATGTTTTGTCAAATAAATTATATTCATAGTTCAAGATGTTATGAAAATGCCATGCTCATGTATTAATTGCTAGGGGATGAATCATTTTGGAATAATTTTGGTGATCACCTCATTCATGTGATTTTTAATTTTTTAAAATAAATTGGTAGGGGTTTCTATTGGTGTCCCAACCTTGGATTAAACATAGATTTCATAAAATATTGCCATAGAATGCCAAGATTGATTTGAGCTCTTCTAAAACCACTATTACATCCACTATTACTAGCTTCTCCTAAAACATATAACACTATTACATTCTAAAAATCAAGAAAGTGATATAAATCCAAAAGGCACACTGCCATAATATGCTCTCAAAGCTAGACACAAAATCCTCAAAACAACCCATTGCACCACCTTCATACCACCCCCCATCTCTCTTCTTATTGCTTCGTCTTCCCTTTTTGCCACATATCCTTTCCACCCACTCTATTGCCCTTGGAGTTCCATCCATGTGCATATGGTTTTGAATTGTGCCTAAAAGTGATAGGAATTGCAAGCAAAATCACGTATCTTTATGATGATAATCCTTGTGAATAGATCCTCTAGAGAAGACTAGAGGAGAGAAATCACTCTCAATTTTAGCATATCCATTTCAATAGGTGACTCGCAACCTTACCAACACCTTCCCTCTAAATATCCCCTTCAAAAGTTTTCTTATTTTGCACAAATTCACCAAACCTTAGCCTAGGAAGATGGTGCTCCAGTAATAGGTGAAACCCTAGGTGAGGGTGCTCAAATAGTAGATGAACCTCTTGGGATTTTCAATGAATTTCCACTAGTAACCCTAGAATCTCAGGGGCTGAATCTGTCCTCAATTTTGCCTTAAAAACTGCCCTCCAATTGTCAAAACTATTGGAATTTATAGCAGTGATCTGTCCTTGAAAATTTGTTGCACTTTCCACTTGGACGCATTCCAAAATTGCCTCAAAACTGCTGCCTTTCACTGCTGAATTGGTATGGCCTGTTAGGGAATTAACATGCACTGAATTTGATCTTGAAATTGACCCCCCAACATGCCCAAAATTGCCACGATCTGTCTTGCTGGTTTGTTCTAGCCAAATCTTCGATGTGGCACTCGAATTTTGAGAATAACTCTTTGATTGGAAACTGAAATTAGAACAGTTATGCCCATTGGTGATCTCTATGCGAAATCACTCCAATGAAATGTGGGTTTTTGTCCTCTAATTCCAGACCTAGAGGGTTTTGTCCTCAGGTTAAATTGAATTGAAGTCCAATGCTCCATCAAGGTATAGAAATAAAAAATAGAATGGTTGATCAATATGCCTCCTCCTCCTTGCTCGGCCTCTCTTAAGTAGATTTTTCCTCCAAAAGACATAACTCTTCAAATTTTCTTCATGACCCTTGATTGATATTTGAGAGGAATTATTTAAAATAAACTTTAGTTATAAGAGCTTTATTTTATAGTTTGACTTTACTTGAGGCCCTCTGTATTATAATAACACTTAAGTGGCCCATTTTAGGACATTATGATCCTTTTTATATTATTATACTCCCATTTTCCTAGTGCAAAATTCCCAAGGCCCACACAAAATGAATGATTGGTGTTTAGGTTTCAAGTTGTCTTCATTTTGAAAAGGGAACATTATAGTCTACCCTTCCTAAGATTGCTTGTCCTCAAGCAATTACAACTAGGATGTTCCAGAATTTCTTCTCTAGTTAACTAAGTCTTTTTGGAGCTACCAGGATCCCAAATCAACGTTGGAAATTTATGTGTCCATCCACTCGATGTGCTTGGTTGAAAGACATCTTCAAATATAACTTGTTCAAATTGCCTCGCTAATTGTCAATAAATCTTTTGATAAGCTTGTATAAGTTCTTGAAAATCCTGTTTTGTTCCAATTGATTACCACTGCGCTACTCTATTGTGAATAGAACAATCTGTTCAAAGAGTCCTTCTAGATATGAGTGGCTGATTATAGGTGGACGCTTCCATAGTATTTGTGGTAATCTAGTTGGTTTGACCATTAGGAAGTCCCTTAAATGTTACCTCCCTTCCTTCAAAATGGAACTCAAGTTCCAAGTTTGAAAGTTTCCAGTTATTTCCCCAAGGGAGCACAACCATGGAATAACCAAAATTAAGTCACTTTCTCCTAAACCAACAATATAAAAAATCATCACACACCTTGTGCTCCTCTATGAGTGTGCTAAGATGACCAATTTTCTTTCTGCAGGGGATTATAAATCCACGAACAATTACCATATCAAGTCCTTCAAAGTCTTCAATTTGAAATCCTTTCTCAGTTACCAAATCTTCATTAATGTAGTTATGAGTATCTCCACTGTCAAGGAGTATTGAAATTCTACTCCCACATAGAGCCCCCTAAAATCTGAAAGGATGGTATCTTGGTGCTTCTGAAAGAGAAGCAAGTGTCCCTCCGCTATTTTAATGTGATTCAGGTTCCCCTTTTTCTTCCTCGTCATCATTAAGCACCTCAATATAATGAATTTTTCCCTTGCGCATACACTGATGACAAGGTTCCCAAGGTTCTCTACAATTTAAACAAAAACTCTTCCTCCTAAGATCATTCCTGATCTCATCTTTTGTCCTTGTCTTTGGTGTATGGTCTTATATGGTTGTGCATAAGATTCCTCTTTTTGTGAAACTTCCTAGGTTTGGTCCAAAGATGGAATCTTTGAGTGAAATTTATAATTGGGAATTGTAGTCTCCAAAATCTAGGGCTCTTTTAGTAGCTTTTCGTAGAGACAATGGATCAAACGCCTTAATCAAACCCTTGATAGGTTCGGTTAACCCTTCTATGAAAAGGATAATTAATCTTCTTTCTATTACATTGGGTACTGTTATAGATATTTTTTTTAAATTCCTCCACATATTTCTCTATTGTTCCCTCTTGCTTCAATTGTGCCAACTTTCTAAAATGAACTCTAGGATCTTTTCTATCAAACCGTTCAATCAACCTTTTGCAAAATTTATCATGTGTCAATCAGATTATGACCTTGGGTAACCAACCCATGGTACCACTATTTGTCTGCTGTGCCTTCTAACTATAAGGTGGCGAATTCGATGGCATCATCCTCGGTCATTGGTTTAAGAGATAGATATGTGTCTAACTTTTGCGCCCATGCACAAGCATTACACTTATTATAACCATCAAATGTAGATAGTATTGGCTTCCCAAAAACTTGCTGGTGGTCATTCTGCTTTGGTTGGGGCCTAGGTTCAATTCTCAATCCACTTCTGCCTCTCTTCATATTCATGCAATTCATGAGAGTCATTGCTTCGTGAATCTTTGAAGGGAGATTTCTGTACTCTGCATAACAGAGGGTAATATCATCTTGCATTGAACTTTGTGTTTCCTCCACAGGAATGCCATCTTCTCTTTGAATGAAAGTAGGATGAAGAGGTCTATCGACAGACGCAACCATGGTTCTCTGTGTGTGACTTTTCTGCTTATTATCGTTATTGTTATTGGCCCCAGAAGAACCTGCCTCGGCATTTTGATTGTTGGAATTTCCTACATTATTCTGTGTGCATCATATTAACATCTGCCCCATCATATCTAACATAAGGTCAAACTTCTTTTCAAACTTATCTGCAGGGTCTTCCGAAGCTTTCTTCTCTCTTTCCATATTTACTACTTCTGCCTTTATTCTAATGGAGTTTCTGTTTCTTTGTTCTTGCCAGCCTGTGTGATTTGAACTGGGATTTTTGCTACAAAAATACTTTGATTTATGCATCAGTTCATCCCAATTGATTATCTGTTATGTTAAGTATTTGTTAATTTCTAAATTTTGGTTTGAATTTCATTTATTTGAAAATTGGTGTTTAGAAGATTGTGTTAATGATTTTCCATTATTTTTGGAATTTTGTGCTGAAATTGTTGAAAATGGTTTCTCCATGTTAATATTGAGCCACATTCATCTCGTCTAAAACCCCTTTTAGATTTTGTTTCTTTAGGTTTCTGTTTGTGTTTGGAACAAAAAGCCAACGGACTGGAAATGGTATTTACAGGGAAATGTTCAATCAAAACTTATTTTATCCAAGCCTGGTTTTCTTATTTTATAAACTTGACCATTTGTGTTTAGGGATTCCATTAATTAGTTCCTGTTTGTTTTTTGAATTTAATGCTGAAGAATTATGAGGTTTTGTAGGGAAACATTCTATTAAAACCATTTTTATGTAAGCCTTGATATTAAATTTTAATTATTTTGGGCATTGATGTTGAGGGCATTCTGTTAATGGGTTCTGTTTATTTTTTGTAAGTCAATTCTGGAAGATTGAAAATAGTTTTTGCATGGAATTGTTCAATCAAGTCCATCTTATTTATGCTCTGTTTTCAAAATTTAATTTATTGGCGATATGGTGTATTCTGTCAGTACATTCCTGTTTGCCCCAATGGTGAAGAACTAAAAAACGTTTATGCAGATAAATAGACAATCAGTTCTGTCTCATCTAAGCCCTGATTTTGATATTATTAATTCGGGCATTGTTGTTTAGAGTACTGTGTCAGTTGGTTTCTGTTGTTTATGGAACTTTGTGTTGAAGGATTTGGAATGGTCTCTGCAGGAAAATATTCAAGGAGCAGTTGAAGGGGATTTTTTGTGTCAAAGATAAATGCCTTGATGAGCTGCTTGAAAAGCTTTCCAGGTATGCTTTAGTATTTGTATTTGGCATAATAATATGGGCCTATAGGGTTAAAGATATACTCTGGAACTTGAGTTTTCATCCCATACTAATTTTTTATGATGAAGGTTTTACAATTGGGATATAGGAGACACGTTGTATGTGGATTTTTGTTTCTAAAAAGAAAGAAAGAAGAAATACATACCTATGTATATTATATGAAGAACTAAGTTACTGAATTGTGCATTTCCTCTAGTGATTCCAGGTATGGAATTTCTCTGAATTGGGTACGTCTGAAAAAAACTTGCTGAATCATCTAGGGTTCAGATTATTGCCCTCTAAAATGTTTTTTAATCTGTGATGAGATTCCAATCAGTTTGTAGCATTAATGTGGCATTTTTTCACGGAACTCGACATGATTCCACAACTCGACAAAATTCTTCATGATATTTTTTTCGACTTTTTAAACCAAAAAACCCTATGTGACTTTAAAAAAAGCATTGAAAAACCTAAAAGTTAAAACATGATGCATTTTTTTGTTGTTTTGTGCTGCAAACGGCGGAAAAAAAGACATTACGATTTTTTTGCTCCTTGGCCTATGCTGTTCGTGTGACTAGATTTAAGTGCTCTTCCAAGCCAGCAAACCTCAAAAAACCTTGACCTTGCATGCGTCTAAGCTAAAAAAATCAATGATGATGCTGATGTTGGTCTTGATGATGAGCCCTATGACACTGGTTACTAATTGTATTATTTTAATATTGAACCAATGAAAAAATGAATTCAAAATAACTATCATGACATTCGAATTTTGACAAATCGATATCAAATTAGTAAATTGTATTTCAAATTTGTAATATTCATGGTAGTTTAGTTTAGCATATGTAGGATGTGGTATTCTAAATTTAATTTTTGCTTTTAGGCTGCAATATACATTATTTATGATTTTTATATGTTTTTTCATTTTCGTATGGACATACGCAAACATACCCAGCCCCCCTTTTTTTGCCATATGAGTGTACTGTACCCATACCTGATTCAGCAACTTAGATGAAGATGCATAGAGATCTTTCTATGATCATTGTGATTAGAACATTGTTTAAGCTTATTTTAGTTGATCTTATGGCGCATAGTTGTTTTATATTTTCAGTTTTTTTCTTGTTTAGTTTTTGACTTTGAGCTGGTCAGGCAAGGGCTTAAACACCAATCCACATTCACAAGGATACCCCTGTTCAGAGCTCAATTAGGGACAATTCTCTAAGAGGTGTGTTTATCAGTTGCTGGAGGCCAGATTATTCCAGTGATCTCTGAATTGGCCAATATTGCAAAAGAAATCATCCTAGCCATTGAAATTGTTTATAGGCCAAGCTTTTGCTGGTCACCTGAGTTTTCTCTTTACAACCCTGTTCTTTTCATTTTCATGCATTCAAATACACAATCAAGCACAAATTGCTTTTTGTTTGGGTTTTACATAGAGAGCTATAATGGTATTCCACAAGACCAGACATGCAGAACATAAGCTTATGTTTCATCTCCCATCACATCCTGCTTGTTAGATTAAACATCCTCCTGTGCAAAACCTTTGACAAATTGCCTTACTTAATTGTTGTCTATTTTACTGTCTGATTTGAGTTCGGTATGATATAATTGTTTAAATCCAGTGGATTACTAATTTTGATGTGAGTGCAACTCCTGTCACCTGCGCTATATCCCTAACAGTGCCAGCTACCAATTGGTTTAGTGCCAATCTGCGATAGAATCACTTGGTGCTGCTGCATGCTGGGTATACAATCACATGTCAGTGGCACTGCCTCATGCTGAAGACACTAGTGCATATGGGTAAGCAGGGGCAGTGAGAATTACATCTGTGCACTTATCACAAAACTGTTTCAAGGAAAATGGACTCTCAATCATCTACCTTTACAAAACCAAACCTTTTTATAACAGATTTTGATTGTAACTGCTCTTTCCTGTAATTGTGTGTGTAGTTATTTTAGAACTTGAGGAAGGACATGTTTCTCAACACCTCTTTGGTTCACCATAGGTGTACTATTTATAGATGAATCAGCTAGGATCATCATCCTTGGTCTTTGATTTTGAGAATTCTCATTCTTTCTTATTCTTCTGTTTCTTTGTGTACATATGTGGTAACCTGTTCCTGGTCAATAGAAGAGCACTGTTATGTTGTCTTAGTATTTCACGGGCATACAATGGTTTGAACTTTGGTGCCTTTTATTCTATGGCATGTTTGTTATAATACAGCTGTTATTAGCTAATAACTTATAATGTTGTCCTCATTGCCACCCATCCCAGGCCCTGTGGTGCAGGTCATTGGTGTTAGAGCATATCTTTGGCTCAAGACATCCTATACCAATTTAGGCTTTTGGCATCTGAGCAAGTCTTGGTAATGTCTCTCAATGTTTACTCACAACAGCAGAAGGAAGGAGTACAACTTGGTTCCATATCAGTGAGCCAGACTATCTGCATGAGTGCTGTCGTAGGGGTGAGATGGTTGACTCTTAGAAGATGACTCCCAATGCCTCCATGAATGTTCAACAACTCATCAAGGACACTCTAGAGGAGCAACATGATGCTCTTCTTGGCATCTTTTGTGAACTCATGATGCAATTGGGTCCCCTTATACATATTGTTTGCAACAAATTCTAGTGTGCTGTTTAACATTAAGGCCCTTTCAAGGTACAAGGCTATCTCAATATCTCAGTTTTATAAAGCAAGATTGACATCTAGGTGCTAGAACAATTAAGCGCAACAACTAAGGTTTTTTCTTTGTTAGTTGCTTCATTGATGTCAAGAAGGTTACCTTCTCCACAATTAAGATTTCAAATCTGTCATACGTTGGTGAGACCACAAACTAAAATGCAAACAGCTTAGATAAGAACAATCTCCAAAACAAAGCTGGAAAGTTGGAAACATGCAGAGAAAGAGAGAAGACAAGAAAATTTGACAAAAAAGTATGGGGCAAGCTATGCATGAACAAAATTGAAGAATTTAGAGAAATTTTTAAGAAAAAAATGAACTGAAGGATGGGCAGGAGTATGAGGTAGCTATCAAATCAAGATAACACTCAAACCTCTCAAATGCTCATATTGAATGATCTCCACGTCTGCCATGACCACAACCTTTATACTGACTTAATGAAGTGCTTTCCTGCCCTTTTATCTTCTTCATTTATCCTCTTTTCTTCCTGGAGAAGCAGGAAAATCACCTCTCCAAATCATGTAGATTGGATCTTCTTGAAATGTAAAATGAGGTCACAAAGTTATTGTAAGGTTTAGGTGGACTCTGTTCAATTTAGCTATAAGCAAAGAATAATAAAGATCTAATGTGTATGAAATAGCCACAAAAATGATCACTAAACCAAGATCAAAAACCAAATAGGCAGAATAATGCTATTCTATTAATCAAATTATAAAATACAAAGAGGATGAGTGCATTTATATGAAATACAAGGGGAGAGGAGATGGACACCTCATCCGATAGGAAGTGTAACTCCCAAACCTCTAAATGAGGAAATAATAACTCCTATGAAAAAATTGAAACATCTCACCCTAAGCAAACTAAACTAGGTGTAAGAAAATGCATAATATTTAAATAAGATGAATAAAACCTACACCAACACCCCCTTTTAATTTTAAGTGCAACTTAGGTGGCTGGAAATGGGTCCTGACAATTGTGTAGCCATGCTAGGTACCCAATAAAAAGCCTCCCCCCCTGGCCACCCCCAAGAAGAGAGAGAGAGGACTTGGTATTCTCCCCAAGGAATAACTTTTCACATCCTCAATAAAGCTTATTAATAAAGATAGTTGCTTTTCATAAAGGGTTTGACAAATATTTTTGCAATTTGCTTTGAAGTTGGATGGTACTCAAGATCAATGATCTGCTGCTGAATCAACTCTTTGATGTAGTGCATTTGGACCTCAATGTGTTTGGTTCGCTGATGGTTTATTAGGCTCCTTGAGATCTGTTTTGCACTTTGGTTGTTACAATAAATAACATATGGCTGATAGAAAGGAATGCTGAAATCGGTGAGGATGTGTTGAAGCTAGATGGCCTTTATGGTAGCATTCACAACCCCTTGATACTTGGCTTTAGCAGAAGATGGAACAATAACATGTTGCTTCTTGATCAACCAACAAACAAGACCAGAATCAAGAAAGAAGCTGTAATCAGAAGTGCACTCTTGATCCTTCAAATCACCTCCTCTATCAATTTTTTTATATTTGACCAAGTCTATATCTATGCTTGTTTCATAGTGGATTCTATGCTTGTGAGTATCTTGAATACAGTGAAGTATTTGCTTAGCTGCTTTTCAATGTAGCTCATTTGGCTTTTGCATAAAGTAAGAGACCATGCCAATGGATTATGAAATGTTAAGGTGAGTGTGAATCAAGTAGATGAAGTTGCTAGCAAGTTGTTGATACAAGGTAGCATCAACTGAAGGTGAAGAACATTGTGTGAAGTTTAACTCCAAAAAGTAAGAGTTAGAGCAAGCTTGCAATCAGCCATGTGGAATCTTGAGAGAAAATTAAGTGCATACTTGGATTGTGAAATACTAATCCCAGAGGTAGATTGAGTGATCTCAATCTTGAGAAAGTAGTTTAGCAAGCCCAAGTTAGTCATATATAATCTCAAATCTGTCATGAAGAGCAGAATTCACTACTGCAATGGAGAATGAACTTGTGATGATCAAGCCATTAACATACATAACCAAAACGGAGAGAGTATCATCTTGTCACAAGAAGTAGACATTGGATCAAAATGGCATTTATAGATCCAATTGTGAGAATAAAGGAATCCAGCTTAGCACACCAAGTTTGAGAGGCCTGCTTCAAGCCATAAATAGATTATCTAACCATGGAGAATCCTAAAAAATCCCTATGGTTGCTCCATGCAAATCTTCTTTTGAAGATCCCTACAAAGAAATACACTCTTCATATCCATATGATGAATATCCCAATGGTGTAGCAGTAATGATAGTAGTGAGTTCGATGGAGTTCATTTTTGCAATAGGTGCAAAGTCTCATTTATGTTAATAGTATGGACTTGTGAAAACCCCTTTGCTACTAGTCTTG
>VDFB02140192.1:0-50206 GCA_007258455.2 Sequoia sempervirens | reverse complement strand
AATTACTTGATTTATGGAAGAATATTACCATTTTGAGTTAAAATTAATCTCGTAAAATATGGATTTTTGTGATAGTAAATAATTTATTTTAGGATTATTTTACTAAAAATAAGTGGCGCTTTTAGTGTAATACCCCGCCTTGGTTACCATTATAAAAAAGTGTAAAGAGTAAAGTTAACTGAATAATTTTTTTTAAAGTTAATTGATTACACAATTGCTATAAAGTTTCCAAGACAGTGTTACATAAACATATTAAATAAACTCAACACATTATCATAATTCAAGTACAAAACTAATGTCATGAATGTTCCAGTTTACATAACTTAATATAATCAAATATCCAACTGAACAGATTACAAAATGAGAGAATTCAACAAATCTCAATACAACAATAAGATGGTACAATGAGTACACTCTTATACAAGAGGTGAGTTTACAAAGTAGAAAGTGATCACAACACAACTGATGTCCATATCCACGAACATGCTTCACATCCACAGTCACGATCCAAGAGGTAACTGGAATCATCTGCAAACATAGGACCATATGCAAGAATATCCAAGGAAGATAGAGCGCGGTTTCCTCTCGACCACGTGAAACTCGAAGGTCCACTCCCTCTGTGCTAGGAGATAATTGACAGGTCCACAAACAAAGAAGACAAAACTTTACGTTTATGTGGTTTACAGATTCACATAATGACATTAGGATTACAAATTCAAACAGATACAATTCAAGTAACAAATCACATCAAAATAGAAATCTGAACACAAAGAAACACCATCATGGTATAGACTAAGAGTGTCATCACACCGTCGGGATAGGTTACCCTGGTGAATCTTCCTAGACTACCGGCCCTCTCCAAGAGTTACCCTGGTAGCCTCTACCGATTCTCGGCCCCTATGCAGACTAATGTGGAGTCGACACATCTTTCAAGAAGACAAGATGGCGACTTGCCATTCCAAGCCTTCTCAGCCTTTTCTCAACCTAAACGAGCATTAAGAAGTAGGCGAGGCAAGCATTATCTGATTTAGTATTTACAACTACCCAACCCCTAATAGATTAGTTAAGTTTTCACTGAATTATCACACCTACAATAGGTTACCCAGACAATCACTTCAAGATTTCGGCCCCTACCGCAAGCCACTCTTTCTATAACATGACTCAACATAAATATCAAGGGGTAGCTATCAAGCACATAGATCAAAACCTCAATGTTTACGTCTTTCTCTAGAGACAGATCATAATCCCTAAGACGTCCTTTAACAAAAAACAAAAAAAAATGCAAAGCTATAATCCCCAAGTAAAGATCATCATAATTGAGCAATATAATTAAAGTGTAACGCACTTAACCATTCTATTTTCTCTTCCTTGACTTTAAAGAATGAAAATAAACATCAACTTTATATTTATATACAATAATAATTATATTTTATCATCTTTATGAATTAAAAATTTACAATAAACAAGCTATAAATATGAATATATCACTGACAATTTTAGAAAACACATTAAATATCATTGTAGTTTAATGATAATATAAATTCTTTATAACAATAAATTCAATCACTTAAGAAGCAATTCATTTCACAATTATAATATATATCTATATAATTATAAACCAATGGTGAATCACTTATATTACATAGATCCGCTAGAAGAAAATTATTTATAATTCATATTAATTACTCTTATTTATCTATCTCTTGAGATTAGAGTCTATATCTATCAACTAGTAGTTATATAACTACTATTTCCAATAAGAATTCTACCTTTGATTAATATATTCGTGGGCAAGTCTCACTATTGACTAAACGTTAGCTCTTAAGTGAACAACACAACTTAGAGTAACTTTAGATTTCCATGCATTATGCACAAGAAGTGGCTACTGGTATGAAGTTAACTAAGGCCATAATAGGAATCTACCCAAAGTTAGCTGGAGGTTCCCTCAGTACGTAATCTCTCTGGCCATTCCAATTGTAGATGATAGACTTAGACACCAACAGCCAAAGGCACAAGATAAAAACAAAAGTATTTTATTGACCACCATAGGACAAACACCCAAACTCCTGTGCAAGCTTAACAGGCTAAATATAATGGCAACTTAAATGTATAAAATAATCATTAAAGGTAGAGTCATAAATTTTTCCATGCAAACCGCCATGCACTATCATTATGGCGTTAAAAATTCTAGTGTAATAAAGGATCTCAATGAAGACTACACCTAAGGTACATGTACTGATCAAGTGAACACAGGCGCAAATAGATCTAACAATTAACTCAAGAAAATATTTGCATAGAGTACGACAGAATTGTGGAATTCCTCCTAACTAAATTTTGAAAGAAAACAGATGAGGAGCAGCTACAAATGAAATGTAACATATCCTCTAAATACATAATATTCAAACAATAGCGGTAGCCAAATCATGACAGTTAAATACAGATCAAGAAAACTATAAAATTCTAAAAGACAATTCATCACCACAGCCAATTGTGTTGGAGAAGAAGATGACTTGAAACAAGACAAAAACTATATACTAGGTAGTGATAACTTTAAAACTCTTTTTCTAAAATCAATGGTTATAGCTATGAAGGAATCTTAGGCGATTGATAATAAAGAGATATATATTTACTCGAGGTCTATTTCAAGCACACAAAGATTCCTTTACTGCTCCGGGAAATCTCAAATCAAGCTAAACTTGTGCTTGAAAACTGAAAAATATCAGGTGAAGACATTATAAAAGAATCAATATCTTGTACCATGACAAAGAATAAGAAGTTTTCCAGATTACAAATATTACTAAAGAATTGGATAGATATAGGCATGCTTAATAAATATATATTCATCAGGATAACAATCCAAAAGTTTCTACAGATAAGAATTTGTAACAAAACTATGATAATTGGCAAACAACAAACATCATAAGTATACTAGTTGCGCAGAGGATTTATCTAGATTGTAATAAGAATTGAAAATCCCAGATCTAACAATTTTCTATGCAAATACAAGCAAACAGATACATTGCCACAGTATCACTATACAATTTCCTCAAATTTGGTTACTTCTCTAAAATGTTTTTTTTTTTTATTCTATAAATCTGAAACTCTCTCTAATTGAATCTTTTTTTTGCAGGACTAATAAAATTTTTCTTTTCGGAACAAATTTTTATGAAGAATTATAGAGTCAAAAATACAAAACAAGAAAAGAACTTGTGCTATTTTCTAAAATCTTATTTGGAACAAAACTTGAAACTTTTGTCAAATTCACACAGTGCACCAACAATTCGATGACAGAATCCAAAACAATCCAACCTGAATCACGCTTATGAACCAAAATATTAAGATAAATGTTCTTCTTCCAATCAACTGCCATGCAAAGTCTGCTAAAAACTACTCCATGAAAAATTCTTCCCATCAATCTGGCGTACTGTTAGCTGTTTAGTAACAAAATTTCCCGACTTCTCTTTTAAAATTCCCAAATAGCCACCAGAATTCGATTGAAGAAATCAAATGCCACCTACTCAGATCTTTCCTAAAATGATAGCAGACTGTGTGCAGATTGTATTGCTGAAAAAGCTTAAGATAGCTTTCAAGGGATGCGATTAGCATGTGTAATTCGATGCTTGCAGGATTTGCATGAAAAAAGATTAAGAAACTTTCAAGCAAATGAAAACGGTGGGTATATATATAGATGGCCTTTCATGAAATGTGATGATTGTAGAATATGTACAAAATGGATTTCGTAAGGAAGCTCTCAAAATCTTTGAATTATTGAAGCATTCTAGAATGTATCCAAATATTGTAAGCTTTACTTGTGCTCTAGGCACATGTAGTCATGCAGGTTAAGAGGATGAGGGTTGCGCATACCTCACACATTAGTAGCCCTTATTAAATTACATATACAGTAGATGAGCAGGTGCGCATGGTTGAATTTCATGCCCGTACTGGCTATCTTGGAAATACCCTAAACCTTCTTGCTATCATCCATGAGAATACCATTGATTTTATCAATAAGCAGTTTTAACTTTTTACATCCGAAACCCAGTAAGTAGATGCGGATAGCAATACTATCCATCCTAAAAGGAAATTTTGATTGTGAGAAGAGTTAAAAGAGGAACAAATCCCCCAAAAATCCTCTTGTAAATTACGCATGTATCCCTAATATGCTCGACCAGTTCAACATACCATTAACTCTAGATCCCCACTTTAATTATCTTTCAGTCAGAAATTTATTACTTGAAGAAAACTTCTTCTCATATATATCTGTTTCCACAAAATCCTCTTGCCTCATTAAAACAACTTATGTTTAATTAGATTCTTTTGAAATAATCCACTTTCACCATTTAAATAAATAAATTATTTAATTCAAATTAATAAATTTAATCACAACACAAGCGTATTTAAAAATACGTTAACGAACAATTGCTAAACTAAAATATTTATTCACAACACAAAACAACACAAATGAACGTGATAGAATAAACTAGACATCAACAGGGGGTGACACATATATACTCGTTCGAAAGAGAACGATGGTTCAAAAGGACCTATCAATACCTTTGACAACATATTTATATTGAATTATGGTGCGCTTAGACCTGACAAGCAGGTGGAGCTGCTACCCGGTACATGTTTCTGCAAGAAAACATCAAGGTTAAAACATATATATATACTCATGTTAGAAAACACACCGTGAATAAGAATTGTAGCATAGTAGGGTACTCACGAATGAGTAATGCTACACTATGTTATTCACCGACACAAACGAGCAAGATCAATCATATACAATCATAACAACATGATAACATAAGCAATAGTCATAAACAATAAGCCATATCATGAATGAATCTATCACAGTATCATCAAACCAACATAACCAAATAACCAGAATGTCAATGTATCATCCACAAAATCAAAACAACATAGTATGCAGAATCAGCTTTGAAAAGAAATAACATAATATCAAAGTAATCTAAAACATCTATCAAGCAAAATCACCTTTGAATTTTGTGAGCATTGTATATATAGAAAGCAACACCGTGTTTCTTTTTATTCTTGTCCTCATAAATCTCCTGGTTTGTTAGATTATATTCATTCAGATGTGTTTGGTCCAGTGGATGTTCCTTCTTTGTCTAAATCAAGATACTATGTGTCATTCATTGATGATTATTCAAGAAGAGCATGTGTTTATTTTTTGAAAAGTAAATCAGAAGTGTTCAGTCGATTTAAGGAATTTAAGAATCTTGTTGAAAATCAGACTGGTAGAAAAATAAAATGCTTAAGGACTGATAATGGCGGTGAATTTTATTTTGATGAGTTTGAAAGATATTGTAAAGACAATGGGATTAAAAGACACAAGACTACACCTTATACTCCACAAAAAAATGGAGTTGCAGAAAGGTTCAATAGGACAGTGATGGAGAGAGCATGAAGTATGCTCAATAGTGCTAGCTTGGAGGAGAAGTTCTGGGCTGAGGCTGTATCTACTACATGTTACATAATTAATCATTCTCCAAATTCTGCTCTTGTTGAGAAAATACCTTTGGAAGCGTGGTCTTGTAAGAATCCCTCTTTAAGACATATTTGTGTTTTTGGCTATGAGGCATATGCTCATGTGTCTGATGTAAAAAGATCTAAATTGGAGAACAAGGCTGTCAAATGTATTTCTATTGGATATAGCATTGTCATAAAAGGATACAAGCTTTGGAATCCTAATACAGAGAAGGTTGTATACAACAGAAGTGTAATCTTTCGTGAGCTAAAACCTTCCACTTTTGATCTGTATTCAGAGACAAAGTCAGAAAAAAATAAGGATGTAGATTTAATTCCTCCTACACCAGAGAAAGAGGAATTCAAAATTCAAAATGTAACTGAAACTGAGGAGAGCTCAAGTAGTTCTAAAAGTTTTGAAGAAGAAAAACCTCAGCCTCAACAAGTGAGGAGGTCAACCCATGAAAGAAAACAACCATATAGGTATGGGTTCTCATTGATTGATTCTACTTGTGCCTATGCTTTGATTTCTAGTACTGATGAGCCTAGGACTGTGAAAGAGGCATTTAAAATGTATGATTCAGATTCTTGGTTGGAAGCCATGGAAGAAGAGATGGCATCATTAGAAAAGAATGAAACTTGAGTTTGGTGCCCTCACAAAGGCGTAAAGGTTGTTTGCTACAAATGGGTATTTAAGAAGAAAAATTGGTTTGATGGCGGTAGAAAAGTACAAGTAGACTGGTTGCAAAGGGTTATTCCCGTGTAGAGGGAATCGATTATGGGAAATATTTTCTCCCACAAAGAAAGTCAAGCCATTCCATCGCATTTCTTTTTACTTTGCAACAAGCAGGCTGACTCTAGAGGTCAAACAGATGATGTGAAGACAACATTTCTTCATGGTGATCTTGAAGAAGAAATCTTATATTGTCCTACCAGCACTTTGTTGAGAAAGCAGCAAAGAAAATGGTATGCAAATTAAAGAAGTCTTTGTATGGGTTAAAGTAGTCACCTAGAATGTGGTACCAGAAATTTAATACTTTTGTATTATCTTTGGGATTTTTGAGATCAAAATCTAATCACTATGTATATTATAAAGATGAAAGTGATCGAGTTCTTATTATTGCTCTCTATGTTGATGATATGTTGTTCATAGGAAATAGTAAGATAATGATTTCTTATCTTAAGTCTCAGTTGTCTGCTAAGTTTGAAATGAAGGATCTTGGTGCAGCAAGGTATATTCTGGGGATGGAGATAACCAGGGACAAGAAGAATAGTAAACTATGGCCCAGTCAGAGTAAGTATATCAGGACTATTCTTGAGAGATTTTGTATGAATGATTGCAAGTAGCTAGTTGTTCAAATTTTGCAGGTAATGAAGCTATTTGTTGAGGGATCTATTTCAAAATCTCCCATCGAGATGGAAGACATGACCCAAGCAGCTCTATGCTAGTGCGGTTAAGGGGCCCTTTACAGGCTGCAATGGTCTGCATTAAGGCTAGACATTGCCCAAGCAAAGGGGAGTTCTTAGTCAGCTTATGGCTAATCCTGGAAGGACACATTGGGATGCTGTAAAGAGAGTTTTCAAATATTTGAAGGGCACTTCAGATTTTTCTTTGTGTTACCATGGGAACTTGGTTGAATCATAGAGGACTCTCAAAATTTGTGGATATATAGATTCTAATTGGGTAGGGGACATTGATAGCAAGAGGTCCACCAGTGGATACATTTTCATGTTAAATGGTGGTGCAGTGAGTTGGATGAGTAAGTAGCAGGCTGTAGTAGCTTTGTCCACTATGGAGGTTGAATACATGGTAGCTACTCATGCTTGTAAAGAAGCAGTTTGGTTGAAACATTTGTGTTCTAACATTGGTTTTGATGCAGGAGAAATAACTATTTTTTGTGACAGTCAGAGTGCAATTTTTCTGGAAAAGAACCCTACCTTCCATGCCAGGACGAAACATATTGACATACAGTATCACTTTGTATGAGATATGGTGGAGGATGGAAAGGTTAGTTTGGAAAATTTGATACTCTGGAGAATGTTGCAGACTCATTGATGAAGCCAATGAGCACAAACAAGTTGAGGTGGTGTGCCAGTTCAATGGGCCTTAGTGCCCATGATTTTTAGTAAGTTATGTTGTGCTCTAGAGGTGCCTATATGATCTTCATCAAGTGGGAGATTGTTGAAAAAGTATGCCTCAATCATCATAGGCTAAAACCTCCATTGGAGTCAAGTCGGTGTGACAACTCTTATGTCTAGCCGACTAGCAGTTGGAACATCATGTTTTGTATAGGTCACTGTGACCTAGCTTTTTTCTCACCGAAGGATCATATTGCTGTGACAAGAAGATTTTGGTGTGACCCCTTAGCGCCCATGGAGATCTCTGGCTGATAGGCCATTCAATCATATATCGGGAAGACCTTTGGTCGAAAGGCTTTGTGGTGTAGGAGCACCTAGGCAACATCAAGTAACACTAAGCAAATTGGCAACATCAAGTAATACTAAGCAAATTTTCAAAGCTTAGCATGCAATTATGTGTTTTCATACTTCAAGGTCATGTTGACCATTTAATTTTTGAGTTAGTGATGTTATTTGTGTTGGTGATGTTAATAAAAAGATGATAGACTAAAGGTTGATCAGTAGCATAGGGTAGATTGAATGAGTTTCTCAGTTTGTCTCACTAGGTTCCACTAGGAGTTTAGAACAAAGCCCAAAATGTTGCATTCATGCAATTTTGGCCTTGAATGGTGGTTAAGTCTGACCAAGGAAAGATATAACCACTCTGGAAGCTTTAAAAGGAGATCCTCGAACTCAAATGGGGGTTGGAAAAGCATTGTATCAGCTGGAGTTTACTGTTGACAAGAGAAACCATTGAAGTTCTTGCAAGTTTTTCTAATTTTTTGCTCTTTTACTGTGTTAATGAAGAGCTCCTAGTAATGAATAGGGTGCAGCAAATGTGCTAATCATTGTTCAAGCTTTGTGTAGTTTCTAGAGGAGTTGTTCCATCATTTCCAAGTTTTATTCTTTGTTAGTTTTGTTTCTTTCTTTGCTGATCAGACCGGTTAGCTCTTGATCATGGAGTCTTAGACCTCACCTTTCCACTACACCTGGTGTGTAGACTGTGGAGAAATGAGGCTAAGCTCCATGCCTATACATATTGTAGGTTTAGAAGTTAGTAGGTGTCAAGGATGCATGGTGAAACACCTTCCCTAGGCGAGCTGACAGTGCCCGGTTAGGGAAGACAGTCTAAAACCAAGCCCTAACATTGTAGGGGTAACAACTCATTTGCAAACCAAGGTGTGTGGTTGTTGCAGGAGTCTTGAAGAAGGACTGGAAAGAAGCAAGAGTCATCTCCAATCCATTTGGTGGCTGGAAGAAGTAAAAATTTCACTGACTGTCCAAGAAAAGGCAAAAAAAAACCCTAAATCCCACTAAATCAGGGTTTCACCTGTCTACGGATTGAGGAAGCCTAAAACCTCAAAAATCCTTGAGGGCTCAGAAAATGAACTAGGGTCCAAGAAGCAATTTTTTGAAGTTCTTTTGTAAAATTGGGAGTTAAAGCCTATTTCCTCGGGCTAAGAGGCCTAATAGGGGCTCAAGGGCTACTAGCCCTTCTTAAACCCTAAATTAGGTTTTGGTGGTAGCAATGGAAGAATGAAGACTTGTGATTGAACAAGAAACATAGTGGGATGTTTTTGAAGCCTTGGAGGATACCATATGCCCCTGCAATAAGTTAGTGAGGTTTCAAGAGTTGGTCTTTAGGAAGATTAAGGGCCAAGGAGGAAAATGGAGGAGAAAGCACCAAGTTTGACTTGGTTAGGTGTATGCAATTGATAGAAGGGTTGGCCAGAAGAACCAGGGGTGTCTAAAAAGTCTTAGGACCTATAGGTTCAAGAAGGTGGAGAGAAACACCAAAGGTTTTTCCAAGGTGAGACCCAGAGCATGGGACTATGATTGTCTCATCCAACCCTAACCTATCACTTTGTTCAATAAGAAGTCCCAGCGAATGATGAATATCTTGCTGACGGGGATGTACTCGGAGGCATCAGGATAACACTAAGGGTTCGCTAAGAACTCTTAGTGATGGACAAAAGTCTTGGTGACCACTCATTGTTTGTTATATCGTAAATGGTCATCGGTGTAACACATGTGTTCGATAAGAAGTCTCAGCGATAAACATTTGTCTTGCTGATTGTTGCTTGTTGCTCGATATGACTTAAAGTTTTTGGAGTAATGTCTCAGTGATAGCAGTAGAGTCCTGCCGACTAGTGATTACTTTGGAGTAACTTTGAACCCTCGGTATGATGTCTCGGTGAAAGCTGATTGTCTAGCCGATGAGAAAACTCAAGTTTATGTGACATATGAAGCTTTGGTATAACGTCTCACCAAAAGTGATGAGTTTGGGTGATAGCGATACATGTGGAGAACATCGGTGTGAGGTCCTAGAGACATAAGGAAGTCTTAGCGATAGTCTCTTGAACTCGGTGTAACACAAGAAGGCTCGTTGGGATGTCTTGGCGAGAGTGATAGTCTTGCTGAAAGGAAAGCTGAAGCTGATACAAGTTGTAAGCTCGATGAAGCCTCTTGCCAATGGAAATGACTCTTGGTGACATCAATATGAAGCTTTTGGGCATCAGGGAGACACTGTTAGTGTCTCACCGAGATGCCAACAAAGCTTGAATCTCTTTTGACCATTTGACCGTCCTATGTGGAGTCTCATGGACCAATAGGAGAAGCTGAATCTGAACAGTTGGAAGATTGTTCGTTGTGACGGTTCTATGAGGAAACTTGATAGACATCGAACGACATGGTTATACTCTGTGATTGCAGATTGTGATCGGTTGGTTGGATCGACAGATTGCTGGGTTATTGTATGATTAGTAAATGCTTTCTAAACTATAAAGATTGTAACTTGAAGGTTCCTGCACAAGATTGTTCATGGTGAATGTTGCTATAAATTGACATCAGAAAGGTAAGTCTGAAACTTGTATGTAATCTTTATTACTATAATACAAAGTGACTTTTCTTGGTGTGGTGGGTTTTTCTCCCGTAAGGGTTTTCCCATGTATATCTAGTGTTCATGTGTGATTGTCAAATACTTTTTTTCTAATATTTACTTCATAGTGCATCTTAGTTGAACTATAATTGAAATATTAAAAGTATATCCGCATCCTTCTCTGAGGTTTTGACATTAGGAGATTTGTTTCCGCATCTAGCTTTCCTTACAAAATCATGGCCAAATATTTGGTTTTCAAGACAGTCTTTGGTCATGTCGAACTATGAGGTCTCTGAGTTTATGATGTAGGTAAGGCCATCTGTAGATGAGCCCTCAAGGCCGCACTAGGTCAGTCCTTTAGGGTTCTTGACATTGCACTAGCACACACGTGAAAAAAATCTTCAAGTCAAACAAGTCATCTTGGCACAAGAAAATTATCACAACCAACTCTAGTAACCCTCGACATGTTGTCAACAATAGTCAAACGTCAAATCATTTTTTGTCAAATCAAATCAAATTCAATCAAACATAGTCAAATAGTCAAATCTTGGTTTTTTTTCAAATGTGTCCTTCTGAAGAACAACCTCTATCATTTATACCTTAGGATGTGTCCTTCCTAGGTACCATCACTATCACCTGGCATTTTGAGGGACCCTCTTGGCATTCGAGGATTGATCCTCTTGACATCAACATTTTTCAAGATGTGTCCTTCCTAAATTTGACACCCTTGACATTCAAAAAAATTTGGCAAACATGACACCTTTGAAATTTGACACTTTGACATCGTCAAACACGAAGTCCTTGACAATCAACAAATTTGACAACTTTCGACATTTTGACATCATCAAACTTGATACCTTGACATCAAAACACTTGGCATTTTTCCTTTTTCATCTTTCATCATGTTACTAGTTCCTTGAGGATGCCCTCGCAATAGGATTTAGAGGAGCAATGATGTTTCATGACATGTCTATCTTGTCTTTTTATTCTTGTGGTTGGTTATGACAAAAAGACTAGGGAAATTACACTCTTGGTATGAGTCATGATCATCCTTGTCTATGACTACTTGTCTCATGTGATGGTATGAATTTGCACACCTTGATCTATGTCATATCAGGGTGTTTGTTGGCCTTTACAATAATTTTCCCAATGATGATTAAGAGCAAAAAATTATTAAAGTCCTAAAGTAATATGTCGAAGGATTTGGACTCCATGCTAATGTTCATCTCCTTCTGTCTTGTCATCCTATCTCATCCATCTCACGATGATATCCTATGACATACAAGAAAACATAAGTACATACATGATCATATAGGCATTGCATTAGGTCCATTCATCATCATTTGTATCATCAAAAAACCATATACATTACATTACATATTGCATCATACATAGTCATTCATTAACATAATCATATACATATCATCATCATGACATACATAAACATCGTATTATCATGACATCACATCATAAATAACCATCATAAATACATACATGACATGGAATATAAATAACATCATCATTGTAGAAATCATAAATACATAAATTGCATAGGAATCATCATAATAATCATCACATAAACATACATCATAATTTATAGATAACATCACATCATATAACACATATAGGCCACATCAAAACTGCATCATATATATCACCTCAAAAATAATTTCACAAGATAGTCATGAGATATCCCAAAAAATACGAGCTCACAGGCTTGATGGTGAAAATATAAATGTCATAACATATGTTTCTGCAATGTCCTAAAGCAAGATAATAAATAATATGGCTATGATGTGCCCTCCTCATCCCCTCAAGGAGAAGATCTAGGAGACCAATGCTCTATCAAAGGAATGAATGCCATCATGGTAACTATCATCTATGCCTATCATGTTGAAAGATCTACGCCATGCAATAAGCAAATTCCGCGACAATTCCATGAAACAAATCTACTGATACCGAATTTATTGCACTCCGTTACCGCCTGATTTTATCAGAGCGATTTCAACGACCGCCACCACCTCCACCGACTATTCACCGAGTTTTCACATTCCGTCTGGCCAACGGCACCAGTCATTACCACAACCACCCCGAGGCCACTGTTGCCCACCAATGGCACACTGTCACCTCCCACACCTATCTCACTGTCTCACTGCACGTCTCCCATCACACATCTGACCTCCACTCAACAGCCTACCTAATCTCATCAATGGCATCATTGTCATCCCTAACATCATCATCCTCTCCAGTGTCCTCCTCTCCTCCAACTCCCTCATCTCATGGCATCTCAACCTCCATCTCCATCTCCCGTCTAACCTCCTCCTTGGCCAGATGCACCTCTTGTCTAGCCTCCTCCTTGGCCACATGCTCCTCATGTCTCTCCTCTACTACATGCTCCTCCTGCCTTGACTCCTGCTCTCTCTTCTCCTCCTCAGCTACCTCTAGGATAGAATCCATTGCTCCTCTAGCCACACACAGTCGTATCCTCCTGGGCTACCTCCCACCATCTCTCCTCCACCTCCTACCATCCCCTCCATCATCTTTGTCATCTTCATCATCTCCATCTCTCCCTCTACCCATTCCTCTATCTCTCCCCTAACCTTTGGCTCTCCCCTTGTCTTCAGCTCTACCTTCGTGGACACCTCAAGGAACACGCAGTATAACTGATCTCCTGTCAATCGGTGCTATTCCATTCAAATCTATTAAAGGAATGGAACAATGAGTCTACCACCATAAATCATAATTGATAGTCATCCTTATATCTGCAATCCCACCCCTCCATCCCCACTATTGTGCCAAAATTTCATCAATCTACTGCTTTGCAAATGGTATGGATATCGGAGGTCCCCAGGCTGACTCTTTGGATGACGTGGCGTACTTAGCTGTCCCTATAGGAACACCCTGTTGCTCATCAAACTTTCATAAAATCCTCTTGGGTGTAGGTACATCTCAATGATCAACTAGCTTTGTATAGTCCTACTGATCAAATATTAGAATTGTCTGCAAAAATTGAGGTGATCATCCTCAGCCTCCCACTCTCTGCAGTCCCTGTATGGTCTCCAAATGAAAGCCATTATCGTATCAATTTGTTGATTCCACCATCCTTTCTCACCGACTCTAGTCTGCTATAAGGCACTGACATAGTAATAAACATATGGCATGCCATCTACTAGCTGAGGTCTCTAGATCAGAGGATGGAAAATAGCTATGTGCTCCCATGCCCAAATCATCAGAAGCATCATCCCGCACCCAATGCTCTGTGCTCTCTCATAGGCCACCTCATGGACTTGATGATATAGCATACCTAGTAAGCAAGGTCCCCAGGCATAAACTGTCCTATCTCATCTCATACTGACAAGTACATCTCCCCATCCAATGGGAAATCCGTGTCCTCGGTGGTCCAAAATCAGTACCCCACTTATTAGTGTCACTAAGAGTTCTTCAAATCATCCATAATGCCCCACCATAAGCTCTTCGTGGATCTTGTAACCCTCAATCCTACACACTACACCCTGATCATGATAGTATGTTGTGAAAGTATGATAACCATGCTATGGGTCGTAGACAATCCTCTCTTCTTGGATGGACATGCGTAAAATATGGTATATGTGCTCAAGGGTCACAGTAGCCTCCCCCATTGACAAGTGAACAGAGCAGGTCTCTGAATTTCATCTCTCACACAGTGTAGTCAATAGTCCCCTATTTTCCCTAATAATGGGCATATAGGTGACATAATAGAGACCTAGTTGCATCAATCATCATCGCTCCCTATCATTCAGTTGGTCTCAAAATTTGTAGGTCGATGGTCTACTCTCATGCATGCAGATGGGCGCTAACTGTCTTTGTACATGGAAAAGCACACATTAGTATCTTATTCAAAATTTGAAGTCAAACAAAGTCAGCCTCTGTCAAAGTCAAAGTTAAATGTGTCACGTTGACTTCAATTACATAGTAATTAGGCATTTATGTCACTTTGTACTTCAATTGTGTCTTGATCCAGTGATTGTGTCATTCTGGCTCGTGTTTGTATCACAACAGTGCACTTGCCTTGTGATTTCTAGCATATGCATCAATCCCCTCAAATGCATCGCTTGCATTCATGAATGTGTCACAACTTGTCAAATGTGACATTATATCTCTCATTTGTGGTGCAGTTTTGTGAATGCGTCACACTTTCTTGCAAATGTGTCACACATTCATGTCCTATCCTAGCAACCCTCTGTGTTTCTATCATGACACATCGAATGCATCAAAAGAGAATGCCAGTGTGGCTTACGCACACACATATGTGTTGCAACGCATTCGTTCTTGGCCCTAAAACCCTAAAATTTGCACAAAAAACAATAAAATCACAAAGAAAGATAGGGGTACATACCGCTGGCTGTAACCCCTCTGGCTGCCTATAGGTCTAGACGATCTCCCTGCAGTTCTTGGTCACTGGAATCACCATCATTGCTAATGTTCTCCTTGCTCTAAGCTCTCAAAATTACTAAGGTGAAAAGTGCAAATGAATTGACTTTTACCCCATTGTCAACCTATTTATAGGGTCAAAATGGCATTTTTCAAACCTTGTATTACTGGAGGCTATTTTGACCAAATTTGACCACACTTTTGGCTAACTTAAACCCCTCAAAACTCAAAATCGTCTGTGCCATTGTCTTTCTGGTCACTAAATGAACTTATTAGGACATTTTCCAATTTTTTCTGTTATCAGCCCAAAAATTTGAAAATTTTTCTGAGGGCGCATAGATACTTTGTACCTTCGCTGGGGCATGACTTTGACTTATTTTCTTTTTCACAATGCAATAGGATGCATTATGACAGAGAGGGGCAAAATGTAGACACCTAAAAATGACCTACACTTGTAAGCTCTATTTTTCACCTTATTCTTCCTAGCATAATTAAGACATTTTAATTATGTCCTTGGTCTCCTTCTGACTATTAATTAAATAATTCATAATTATTTAATTAATTCATGTCCTTTTATTCTTCATGATTATTAAATAAATTTTATTTATTTAATACATCAGTAATTGTCTAAAGTCTTCCCTTAATTAAATAAATTTCTTGATTTATTTAATTATCTTTATTCTTTATTTCCTCCTAATTATTAAATAAATAAATTTTATTTATATAATACGTCACTAATTCTTAAGTCTTCTTATAATTAAATAGAATCTTAAATTTATTTAATTATTGGTCACCTTCTCTAATTAAATAATTATCTTATTTGGCATTTCCTTCTTTTTAGTAAATAATTTGAATTAATTATTTACTGTCATGTGGTCCCCACCTTTTGAATTAAATTGATTTTAATTCAAAATAGTCTTTTTCCTCAAAAATAAAAATAAATTCTATTTATTATTTGATTTTCCAGTCACCTCTTTTTCTGTGCCATTCTTATCTCTTGTCACATGCATTGTCAACCCTTTATTTGATTTTCTAAAAATCAATTATGTCCATTCATTTTGAATTTGACCTAATGTTTCCCTAACCGTAACTATGGGTTGTCAAATTAAATCTTGTCCATTGATTCTAGGGCATTTGTCAACTTTTGATCTAGGCCATTCCCTCAAAATTGCCTTTTCTATAAAATGGCAATTTTGGTCTCATTTTGTCACCTCATGTCATCTTGAAGCTTTTGCACTCTTGTCATACTCTTGCAACCTTGTCATCTTGCATTATTTTCATCTTGTTATAGGAATATTTGCATTCCATTTGGCATAATTTAGACATATTTTAGACGCTTACTAGTTGCATGTTAGCATAGTATTGCATTTAGTCTCTCAAATCCTTCAACATTTTCTTAGGGCTTGTCATTGTCATCATAAATATGAGGGAAAAATCATATTTTCAGCAAGTTGAGAAGGTATAATGGAGGTCAACAATGGAGATTGAGGACATTTGGTGAGGTCTTTCATTTTTTTTCATGTTTTTCTTTTGCACTTCATTATTACTTAGGGTTTTTATGTTTATGAATTTGATTCTCCAACCATAGGAAAATTCCTTTAGATATAATATTAGTTGTTTATATAATGCCCAATAGTTGTGACATGACTATCCTAGCTTAAACAAATTGTATTCCTTTGATCCGAAATAAAACCAATCATGTGATGCCACATCAATGCTCAACTATCCATGATGTGAATGGACAATTATTGGTAGCACTTTTTTTTTGGACCTTTTTGGATATCTTGACAAAAACCATGCCAATATGGCCTTGAAACAAAGGTTATAAGTAGGGGACTGGCCAAGTAAGTTGCTATAAAAAATTGGGAGTGATTTGGAATTTCCACATGGGATAATTAGAAGTGCAAAGTTAGAGTGCACAACTATTGGGTCTTCTCCCCTAATGGTAATCTGGGAATGCTTCTATTTTCTATTGACTATCCTAAACATGCTTTCTCTCCCCCTTCCTTCTCAAAATTCCTTTCCAAAAAGACTTTAAAACAAATTCAACTGCCTTGTGTAATGCCGGATTCCACAACCTTTGTCAGCCTCTAGCCACAGAGATAAGCATGCAAATTGTGTAATCATTGACAAGGCACATGGTTTCTTTCTTTTTTCTTTTTTTTTTAAATTTCTTTTGAAATAATTTTAAGCCTTCTTCCCCTTTTTAAAAAAAATGAAATAAAGGCATTACATGCCTAAGTTATTAAAATGTATGTTATTTATTAATAATGATAGTAAAAAATATATATATTTCATTTATTTTTAATTTAATTTTATCTTTTTAAAATAATCTTTAACTAATATCTTTATTAAAATATTATACTATTTATTAATAATATAATTTTTATTTCTTTATTATAGTAATAGTTAAATAAAAGAAAAGCCGATTCCTATTTGGATGAGTGTCTTAAAATTACATATCACACATAGCATATTTTATGCTAAGTTGGCTCATCCCAATTTTGAAATGGGCTCTTTGATTATTTAATTTATCTAGATTTACATAAATAATATTTTACTCTCATGAAAAAATATATAAACACCATTCATAAAATTACACAATTAATAATATAGGAACCCACTATTTCTAATCTTATACACACATGCACATGCAACCTAACTTCATGAGTTTAAGTGAGTTTGTGTATTGATTCCATCATGATATGTTACTTTTCATCGACTAGAACCTTTTCCCCAATGATACTCTCTCTCTCTCTCTCCAATATGAGAAAATATGAGCAATTCATGATGCAATTATGAATTAGCACACCTAATTAATCATCATCATTATAATCATTCTTGATTACCATTCAATTAATAATTAAAATAACCAAATTGTCTTCCCTAATCACTTTGTTATATTAAATAATTAATATAATAATAATTAAGTGATTAAGATAAGCATATTAAATGGGATGTGACATCTTTCATAACCATCTGCTCTGTAGTTGATGTATACTATGTAGATGCATCCCAAGCACTCTCACCATCTTACGTGAAAATAGTTCACCACAAGAGCAACAATGGTAGGGTGGAGCTCTAGGCCTAGAAGTCTCATCCACATCAAGTTCTACTAGAGACCTTGCACACTGTATAATGCTTTGAGTGAGTGAGCTAATTGATTCCAACGTGGCCACCTTGATACTATCCTTCACAATAGAAGGAATGGCGACATGCTCCACCATGGGTTTGGCGAAGGGTGTTGATGCCAATTGTGGATTATGTCGTGCACTAGGTCTATCACGTGTGGAGCCCCCATCTCTACCCTAAAAGTCTAAAATGTCAAAATAATTTGGCACCTTATTGAGGAGAAACTCACAATAGAGTTTCCTCATAGTTATTGCATGCAGGTTGGTCAAAAACCATCCACCACCACTCCCAAAACTTATTTTTTATTAATTCATGGTGGAACCAATGGATGGGGAACCTCTTGCATGCATGCAATAAAGGTGTGTTGGGGGTATATGCAGGATCATCATGGAAAAAATAGGCCCTTAAGTGGCAAAAAATTTAGAAAAAATAGAGTTAAGCAACTTGCGATAAATTTTTTGAATAAGTTATCTATATTATTTCAAAAATATGTAAGAATAGACTTTGTAGAAAATTGAACATAGTTTCTAAACTAATAGGTTTATTTTTATTTTTTTAAATCTAGTTGGTGAAAATTTGAAATTTGAATGTAGTAGTACTTAAATTTTAAGGAAAAAATAAGTAGGTGTCTGTCTAACCACCCTAACCACAATAAAATGATAATATTTTTTTTATACTTTTTTAGATATAAGTAGAGGACTCATGTCTGGATGTGATGAATATTTTTTTGTAGTTATTTTCCAAATGAATAATTAATTATGAATTTTTTATTACAACTTTTTAAAAATATAAAAACGTGTATGTTTGACCACATTAACTTGGTCAAAACTTCATGAAATTATTATTATTTTTAAATCATATAGTATGCGAACCATGGAATGTGTTTCATGTTTCAAATTCAAAAAATGCGATACTATTTGAAAGCTATAGATATTTTTCAATCAGCCTATCAATCAGGAATTTAGTCGTAATTCAAATAAAAAATAAATAATAATAATTAATTAAATTCAAAGTAAAACATAATTTATATTGGTGGAAATTGAGAATCTCCTTTAAAAACCCTTTCATTTCATCAATTTTGGGTAAAAAAAATCTCCTCAGCCACATACCCTACACATACCCATCATATCACAACTTTTCAGCCCATCATGATCCTGCACATACCCTTGGTTTTTGGGTCTGTAAAAAGGGCACACAAGTTGGATTGGTTAATTTTTTTTTCACTTGTTTGTATGAAAGTCCACTAGCATAAAATTATTTTAATTCATCCCTCTTATTCGACCAAAATTTTATTTTCTCACTCATTTCTCCTACAAGTGATACAATTGATTTGAGCAACTTGCCAATGCCTCTCCTATAAGGGTGGGTTGCAAAATACTCATTTAATATTTTGATTAACTATTCAAGATCTCTTTGTTGTTTTCAATTTCAATTAAAATATTTTCCTATGTTCCTTGTGGATGGCTACAAACTGAGGGAGAGGTTTGAGGTTCTTCTTGTTCGAGAGGATCTTTATGAGGGGGTGATTGTGAATTTTCAGTGTTTGTAGGTGGAGATTGATTTCTTGGAAATTAATTTTTTTTTTTTTTAAAACCTAGGTATTTCAATCTACATTTTAATTCAAATTTGAAACTAGAGCAAAAGAAATACATACCTCTTCTATCTCTTCAACCTCTCTGACATCTTGGCGGAATCCTCGTGAAGAATCACAAGCAAAAATTGATCTCCTTTTGGAAAGCATGAGTTGGAAGGGCACAAAATGAGAGCAATGGCCACAAAATGCAGAAAAATGAGAAAAATGACATTTTTTTGTAACTTTACATTTGGTGGGCACCAAATTTGGCACTCACCAAATGCGCTCACCTAATTTTGTGCTTGCCTAATGCATAATTTTTCTTTTTTACCCAATGTGGCACCTTTTTTTTGTCACAAATTTGTGTGCACCCTAAGACAACACATACCTTTGTATTCTATGATAGGTTATTTTTACATCTCTAGTCTCAATCAAACATCATTGCATGACAAGATAGGTCACAAGTTGTGTCAAATTTTTGTAGCCCTTATCTAGTAGTTGAACACATTGATGAGACGAAATACAAAATTACTCCCACCCTCTTCTAAAATCCATCCAATTTTTCATGTTTCCTACCTTAAGAAAGAGCTTGAGAAAGTTGCAAGACTACTAAAAAAATACCAATATTAGATGATGAGGGGTCTATACTTTTAGAACTAGAACTTTCCATAATGGACAAGCATGTGAAGAAAATTCACTCCTACAAGAAAAGATAAAGAATACAAGAGCACACAAGTTAAGCTATTTGCACCTAGGAACTAAACACATAGATGCCTTCCAAATAGCTTGCATGCAATAAACTAAGAAAACAAGAAATTTGAGTGGGTGATGCAAGATTATGTCAACCCTAGGGTGCTCCTGCATTAAGTGGTCTTGTATGTTTAAAAACTATTACAAATGCTTGGGGAAACTAAAACATTAAGGTGGAATTAATGTCAACATAATTGTTAGCCTCTTTGGAGCATTTCTTTCTAGTAGGATTTTGTGGGTATTACATTTTCTATCATAAGAAAGCATTAGAAAGTTTTTGAGAATTTGTTGTAATATGAAGCTTCTTTCTACATACAATTTGTTGTGATTAATTTTTTTATTTTTTTTATGTTCTTCATTGTGTAAATAGTCATGTTATATTTGTTGATAGAATAATCATTATATCACTTTGAAATCAATCATTGTTTCCTTTGTGACAAATCAAATCTATTTTTATATTATATGGTGTAGTTTTACTCATACAAAATTTTCTTCTATTTAAAACTTCCTTCCAATTTTTAATTTATTCTTATTTCTTTATATATATACAATCTACTATAAATATGTTATAATATATGATTTTTTTTATCATAGAATAATTTTCAAAATACATTTTTCTACATATATTCAATTTTAAAAAAGTCATTCACCACCAATCAATCATTTTATTAATAAAAAAATTACACCCCATTAACATAAAAACAATTAAAAAAACTCTATATATCACAAACCATACCTCCAACCAAACAAAATAATCATCCTTTCCAAAATAATAATTTGAGGATTTCAACTCAAAAACAAGGAAAAGTGTACTCTACAAATATTAAGATATAGATATAAATATAGATATAGATATAGATATGGCTTGACAACAAGGACAAGAGTAATCATAATAAACAAGGTTTTAAGAAGAAAACAAATAAATATGGATATGGATATAAATTTTTGGTTTGTATAAGACGAGAGGAGAGTTTGTTTGAAGATAAAATCCATGGACTTTCTGCACCCGAAATGGCCATTCATACCACCCAATACTGATGTCACAATTTTTGACATCTCTGCTTCCTGTCCTTCTCCCTATCAATACTTAGTCAATAATGATGTCACAGTTTTGGCATCTCTACTTCCAGTCCTCTCTATCAATTCTCAGTTTGTTTGAAGATAAAAGTGATGGACTTTCTGCACCCTGAATGGCAATTCATACCACCCAATACTAATGTCACAGTTTTTGACATCTATACTTCCTATCTTTCTCTCTATCAATACTTAGTCAATACTGATGTCACAGTTTTGGCATCTTTGCTTCCAGTCCTCTCTATCAATTCTCAATTTTTTTGAAGATAAAAGCAATGGAATTTCTGCACCCTAAAAGGCAATTCATACCACCCAATACTGATGTCATAGTTTTTGACATCTCTGCTTCCTATCCTTCTCTCTATCAATTCTCAGTCAATACAGAGGTTAATCTATTCCACGTGCCCCACACCATAACACTACAATTTCAACTATAACAAATGCTATAAAGACATATTGTAGGAGTTCTGGTTATTTGCAGCATCCCTTGAGCAATGGAAATGGGTCTGATTCATGAGGTTTTATTGTGGGGGATTTCATGAGTTTGTTTGTACATTAGGTTTGTCTTGGAGCTTATACTCGGTAAATTCCTGTGAAAGGTTTTAGTTCTCTTTTCCACTACCTATAGACTGCAGGTTTAGAGGATGATTTGTTTGTTTCAGATAATTTTTACTATTCATAAACATCATTCAGTTTAACAATTAAAGGTTAATTTTAGTTAATAAGAAAAGGATAGTCAATGGGTCCTTGATCTATCAGGAATGAAGTCTTACTGAGTGCAAAACCCCAAAATCATAAGGGATAAGGTCAAAGATCATAAGAGATAAGGTCAAAGAAGTTACAATGAAAGACTTGTTCAATATTGAATAGTTAAAAGTTATTTGTGAATGATATAAAATCGTCTATTAAAAAAATATATTTCACTTTTTAATGTAGATGTAATGTAAAATTAGTATTAACTATTTGACTGTTAAACAATATAATATTTTAAAAAAAATACTTCATTCAAACAATATCCAAATAAAAGAAAAAAAAAACCAAAAAAACCAAATCTTAACTTAACTTAGAAAAATCTTCAATAGCTTCTACCTAGTTTGTCCACTAAAATTTCGATCTTCCATCCTAATTTTTCATTCAAATTTTTTTTGAAAAGTCCAAATATTTTAAAGCCAAAGCAAAGAAAAATAGTGCATAAAATGGAGTAATAAATTATATTCCAAGCAGAATCAATCCCAGAATAAATTGTTTTTGAGGAGCTGCAATGAAACAAGGTTGTGCCACTCTAATATAGAAGTATTTAAGATATTTATGGTAGTTGGTAGATTAAAATTATTTAGTAGTGAGTTGGTATAACATTCTATTTATAATGTTAAATTTGTTTTAAAAGAAATTGGATAAATCTGATTTTAAACTCTTTCTTATCAGCTATTCAATATTCACATGTTGGGTGGTAAGGCATTAGATTATTGGCAAAAATTAAGAGAAGTTGAGACGGGTCACATGCTTAAATCCATCTTTGTTCAGATCTGCAATAACTAGGCAGTAAATATGCCTGACCTACTCAACATCTACACAGCCAATATTTCTGGCCAAATGATTTTAAACAAGCAAGTTTTTGAGGGCCAAGGGAATGGGGAAAACCAATTCAAGTAGAATGTAGTGGAGCTCATGACTAAAGCAGGGTATTTTAATATAGGTGATTTTATACCCTCTATTACATGGATGGATTTGCATAGGATACAAGGGAGTATGAAGAAGCTAGCAAAGTGGTTCGATGATATCCTAAACAAGATGATTGCAGAACACTAGGCTAGCACCAACAAGCAAGCAACTCCATATTTTTTGGACATGCTTATGTCTAAACAAAAGAATTTTGATGGGAGGAAGTGAGTTTTTTTATGATAATATCAAGAGTCTTCTTCTCGTAAAATATCTACTTTTGATATAATGCATTGGAAATATTATATATATATTTTTCATTGAAATCAAGATGAAAAATGAAGTATAGAGTTTCAAGATAAGACAATTGTTTGTTTAGGTAGAAAATATAAAATTATTAAGAATAATAGACTATCATTCAAGTTTATTTTAAATAACCCTAACATTGTTCTATGTTCATTTGACTTGTCAAATATTAACTATAGCATAAACATTTTGGATATATAGATAATTTTCCTTTCTAGTTTGTGTGAAATATCCATAAGTATTTTAATATATTGATCTTCTATAGAATGATAATACAAAATAAGTTAATGTGATGCTATCATTAAATATTCAAAATGGAAGTGTAACTAATTCTATCATTTATATTTCTAATGCTTGTAAAAAATAATTGATCATTTAAAAAATGATTTATCAATTAAATTCAAACTATGCAAAGAGGTGAAAAAGAAATAAGAAATTTAAACCATGGGTATGAATTATAAGGTCTTATGATTTTTAAATTAAAGTTCAAAGGTTATAATAGAGCACCTTATCTTAGATTAAGGAAAATTTCACTATACTAGATATAAACTTGTTTCCTTTTATAATATTTTTATATATGTTTAAGTTATATTAATGCACTAGGAGATAGTGGGATTGGAATATTGTGTATTATTCTTCATAGTATTTAAAGTTAAAAAGTTAAATTATAATTGATTTTTTTTATGTGTTTTGTAGGATGTGTTCACTATAGGATCTGACACATCAAGTAGTGTGATAGAATGGACACTTGCTAAGCTTATCCTAAATCCCAAACTTCTAGCACATGCCAAGGCTGAAATGGATGAAGTTATTGGTAAAATTAGGCATCTCCAAGTATCAGACATTCCAAAGCTTCCCTACTTAGTGGCCATTTGCAAGAAAGGATTTTGTAAACATACCTCCACTCCTCTTATCCTTCCACGAGTTCCTACAAAAGCTTGCCAAGTTGGTGTGATCTAGGGGGTACTTTTTCAATGAAAATTGAAGTGTCCCTAATGCTCTAGAATTTGACACCATTAGAAATAGCTCAGAATCTTGGTTCCAACACAACTTGAATGGGCTCAAATGGAGTATGTACGCCCAAGTTATGGTCGGTCAAACTTCAAGTCAAACTGGTACCTTAGGGCGTCCGAAAAGTGAAAAAATGATTATCTCAAAAATTGATGGAAATGCCATCAAATTGAAGAGCTCGATGACACAAACCAAACAATGTTCATTTTTCCGAAATCCAAGATCGTACACCCAAGTTATACCAAGTCAAAGTTTGCAGGTACTATGGTTGACTAGTTATACACATGATGATGTCAACATAACATCAACATTCTGACTTAGCAGTCTGTATAGTACAACTAATAATGTTAGCCAATCAGGACATGACATGTGGTAGGTGATGTGGTAGGCCGTACAGTCTATATGATGGCATGGTCCAACAACAACGTGATATGTGGCATCTGCATCCATTCAAAATGAGTAGGTGGCAGTCCAGTCAACACTATGTTGGAATGATGTGTTGTGGTCGGTAAATGAAACTATGCCATGTGGCACATCATCTAGGTGCCATGTGGCACCCCATCCTCTCCCATCTTCTGGCGGTTGGAACACTCTTCTAAAATTGAATTGAGGGGAGTCGATCCCCCCACCTCTCGGGTATCACACAAGGCTCTAACCGCTATTCCGCATAATTTGCGATTAAAAAACAACTACCGCCAATTTTTTTTATCGACTTATCGTTTGAAATTAGTTTTAAAATAGACAACAAGGGGTTCAACCTCCAAACCACCCCATGGATAAAAGTATATGCCACTGATCCGCCATTGTGTGGATTTTGTTATTTAAGGGGTGTTGTTTGCTTTTGATGAAGCATTAAAACAAAATACCCTTTATTTTGATAATTTTCCCTCTAAATTTAAAACAAACAAACCTCAAAATCCTTTTAAAGGATTAAAAGATAACCTCCCTAAACAATAACAGCCCAAATCAGATAAATTTTAAGTCCTCAAATAAATTGAAAGGAGATTTATAAATTTTTCTATGTAATTAGAGGATTTTGGGAGATATTGTAAATCATTTGGTTATGAACCAAATTGGGTGAATTTTTTGTATAAAAAGGGGTGAAATTGGGAGAGTGAGGCATTCAAAAATCAAGTAGGTGATGACGCTAGGAGAACTACTTGGAAGACTTGAAGCCATTCTATTCTTGTATGTTGGAGGAGCGTTATGCCACTGAAATGCTGGAAGGGAATGGTTTTGTTTTGCGTTATGCCACCAAAATGTTGGAAGGGAATGGTTTTCTTTTACAATTGTAATCTTGTTCTTGGAGCATAATAGGATCATTCACTCTATTGAAGAGGGTTTCAAAGACGTAGTCCACTCAGATGAACTTTGTTATAAATTGTGTTTTTTCTTCTATCTCTTTCTCTTTCATTCTATTATCACATTATTACATGCTATGTTGATTAAGTATTTCTATTATGTTAATTTCATTTATAAAGCTTGAAGAAATCATTGTAATCATTAAGAATTCAAATAGCAATTGTCATAGATCCTAAAATAGATCATGGTGGCCACTACATACCTAAGGGAACACACCTCACACTCAATATTTGGGGTATTGGAAGAGACCCAGAAATATGGGTCAACCCCTTGGAATTTAATCGTGATAGGTTTGTGGGTTCCAAAATTGATGCATGATGTGGTAGTGGTTTTCAACTCATACCCTTTGGTATAGGAATATGTATTTGTGTTGGCACTAGGATGGGAATTGCTATGGTAGAGTATAATTTAGGGTCAATGATCCATGCCTTTGATTGGGAGTTTCCACCAGGGAAGAATAACTTAAATATGGAGGAATATTTTGGGTTAGCACTCCAAAACAAAGAGCCTCTTGTGGCCAAGGCTACCCCTTGACTATCCCTCCGCCAATATTAGATATATATAAGATTCTTCTTTAATGATATTTTTAAATAAACTGTTGAATGTATTATGTATGAAATAAAATAATGTTTAGTATCACATTGAAATGTTTCATAATAATTTTGGTATTTTATTTTATTTATGAATGGATTACTTTGAATATTTCTTATTTGTGATGCTTACTAATATTATAATTGATGTCTCTCTTAATGTATATTCAATGTGTTAAAATGTATAATCAATATAATACTATGAAATTATTTTTTAATGAAATAATTGGTGTCATTTTATCAAGGAAAATCAATTATAGGCAATATGCTAGACTTAAGTCCCTCGTCTATTTGTGTGAAAAGACCCCTTTAAAATCTTGTGAGAAATGTACAATGACAATATTTAAATGTTTTTATATATTTAAAAAATGATGTAAACCCTTCAAACAATTACAAAATAAACTTCAATGTAAAAATATATCAATACTTTTAAAGGAATAACTAAAAATGAAACTACTAATTTTTTTGATAACATGAAATACTACAACACTCAGTAATGTTGTTTCCTTAGTATTTAAATAAGGACACATTTTGCATATGACTTGCCTTGTTCCCCTAAGGGACAACATTATTTTTGGAGTGCAAGACAATGCTAAATAAACTAGATTTTTACTATTATATATATGATGATTTTCACCTTAACTATGAAAAGGTGAAGGGACATGGGAAATCATGATTCTAAAATTCCATTATCTTTCACAAAAATGTGTAATTAGGTATACATGTATTAGTATCACGTAATAGTATAACATATATATCCAATATCACAACATATGTACATATATATTTGGTGAAAAATAGTCATCTATGTTGAATGCACACAAGACAACTGAGGGTGTGTGTGTGTGTGAATAAGTTGTACATTAAAACTTGAAAAACCCTCATAAAAATTTATATCCACATCAACTTAGTTAAACCTTAATCTATTAGAATGATTTAGCATGAGAGAAAATAATAGAAAACTGAAACACAAAAACAACTGGGTAAGTGCACCAAGATGGTGGCACTTTTGTGGCCAAACAAGAAAAAAAAAAGCCACTCTTGAGCAGTTATACTTATTCCAGATTATGGCTTTTTAAAAAGCAAAAAAAATAAAATCCAAATATCATTTCTCATTTGGTTTTTTCTATGTTTTAGCTCTGCCCGTAGCCAAAAACCCTGTCTTACGTGCTCACATTCTTGGAGAGGTGATTTCTTCACAATTCATCAATAGCAATTAGATTTCTTCACAAATATGGTGCCATGACGATGAAGAGATGCAAGAGGTAAGTATTGTTTGGTATTTGTTTGGTATTTGTTAGTTTTAAATTGATTTTGTTTGTTTTGGTTTGAAATGAATGTTTTTTTTTAGTTTGTGGAATCCTCTGACAGAGGGAGGAAAATCCTCAGCCGTCAGTGGCAAAATCAGCCTCCCCCACCATTCATGTCACCATACAGGCATAAGGAAAGGGTGAGGGTGAAATTGACTTAATGAAAAGAAGTTGAGGGATCTTATTAGCGGGGTTGGTGGTGGTGCTTCAATACAGGGAAAGAATACATCTAGTAGATTCATTGAAAGATTTGTTAAGAAATGTAGATGCAATTACCCAAGAAATATTTGGATGGCCAAATAGGAGGGAAACATTGAGGGCATATTATACAGAAAAATTATCGTATAAACAAGTAAAATATTTAAAGATTACTAAAGGTGATTTGTGCTCTCTATTCAGGTGTCTACTCAGCATGTTTGCCTGTTAGTTTTAATAGGGTGGAACCATTTTTATGATAGATGGTATATGGTCTTTGGTTGCTGTAGTTATTAACTATAAGGTCCCCAATATTTTCTTAGGAATTATCTTGTGGGGTTGTGTCAGACCAGATCTCAGGTGTTTTGATGGTGGGGGATTTTTGGTGGGGTCAAATGGGGATGGGCTAGATGCATGGCTGGATCCTAGACAGGGGAGATGACCTCTTGCTAGGCCACCTAGGTGAGTATGTTATTGATGCCTACAATTGCAGGAGTCTTTGATCTTGGAGACTGTGATTTGATCATCCTTGACTCGGTGTCATCCATTGTGCAACCTGATCGGACCGGTGGTGGCTTGTGTCCAATTTTCTAGAGGCCCTTGTTGGTATGACCCTATTCAGGGAGGTTGTGGGATTCCATGTCTTCTATCAGTCCATATGCATCTAGGGATGGGTGACATTCTACATGATGTATGGTGTTGATGGTCGGTCAAATTCAGCATGTTCATTGGATTTAATTTATTAAATTTTGAGACCTAATTTGGTTTGTGGGATTCAATGTTGATTGGTGCATGGTCAATCTACTTGTTTGGCTATGGGTCAGGGATAATGTAAGGGTTGATGATTATTCCATTGGATGATATGATTTGATTGAATAGGGGAGTGATTATGGGATGAAGAGTCAAGGTTGTCAGATTCTGGGGTTTGATCTGGATGGAATGGTTCCTTTCGGGTGAGTCTTTGGAGATGATTCCTCACATTCTTGGCAGGGTGAGGCTCAAAATTATCATGACAGGGACCAGGATGAGGAGAACCATAATATCTCCTAGATGCTTGGAGATTCATAAGAATAGGTCAAAATACCCTATATTCTCTTCATTTGTTGCATAGCTCATCAAGTTTCCCTATATGCTCTCTAACTAATCATGATTGCATGGAAATAAGTTATAAGTACTTATTAAACTCTCAACTATTGGAGCCTCCTCAAACTTTCCCATAGGACGTGGAAAATTCTTAGAAATGATTAAATTCCCTAATAGGGTGTGGGAGATCTTTTAGGAAAACATTTGACACTAATTTGATCCATTGAATTCTTCTTCATTCTTATATATTCCTCAAATATACCTTGCAATACCCCCATCATACCTAAATCTACTACATTCATGTCCTTGTTAGCTAGCATGTAGGTGATATAATATGGTCCATGAATTTTTATGTCTTCTTTTTTCATTTTTCTATACAGTCCTCTTTTATCTCACTACTAGGTCCTCACATAAAAAGAAAAGAAAACATTACTTCTTTTTCTCATCTAAATTTCAGGTTTTAAACCCCATAGATACAAAGGTTAAAACATCAACCATGTGTTCAAATGACCTAAATCAAAAGATGATCTATATAACAATGAAAGAAGTTTGGAAAAGGTAGAGAGCTACTTGGTGGCTGGAAACTTCGACTTTCAAAACAAAGCCAATTAGGCTGGCAGACATGTGGATCAGGACAACATTTGGTGGAAGAGGAAGAAAGATGACTAGAACTCTAGAGGCCCACCATACTGGATTTTGATATTCAACCATGAGAGCAGAAGAGAGGGCTGATATCATGTATCAAAACATCAAGCATGCATTCTTCTAGCCAATGGATAAGGAGATGATTACTTTTCTTCATTTTCATTTGCATAACCATATCACGGCGTGGGAACCATGAAGACCAAGGATGTCCAATTTTATGTGGAGGTAATGGATATGGTCCAAACTTTAGGAGGGGCAAGAAGGTCAATGTATGATCTTGATGAATGATAGAATAGGGGTTGGTCAGACAAACTAGGGGCACCTATTCATGAGTAGGGACATATAGGTTAGATTGGTGAAGCAAAGCACCAAGGAGGTCTTACAAGGAAAGGCTTAGAGCAAGTACATACAAGGAAAGGCTCCTGTCTGCCTACTCCTCTTCCTCTATTTGAACCTCCTTGAGGTCCTCTACCCCTGTTATGTCCACCTCTTGTAGATGTTTCACCTCCATGCTCTGTGAGTTTTGACTCTCCTTGGTTTCTTTGGTCATTGCCTCTACCTTGGTAGCCACCATGCTGTCCTCTTTGATCTCTTTGATCTTTGCCTTTTCCTCTACCCTTAGAAGTCTGATCTTGCTTCCTCTTACTCCTCTCTTCAATATTTAATGCCAATTGATAACATTGGTGCACTATTTTGGGGCTTAAGAGAACCATCTCCTCTTGAATGTTCCAATCAAACCGTTGAGATACCTTGCCACCTTGATACTTCCATCCTCTATGACATTGGACATCTTGCAAATTCTTTGAAACTCCTCAATATAAGAACTCACATTCTAATCTCTTTGCCTCAAACTTTGTGTCCTCTTATGCAACTGAATTTCATAGTCTTCAGGTAGGTATGCTTCTTTCACCTTGGCAAACATTCCCTTCAAAGTAGAGATAGGCTACTTGCCTTCCTTCTCCCTCTTCGTCTGAATGAATTTCCACCATGTTAAGGTAGAACCTCTTAGTCTTAAATTATCCACCTTTACCTTCTATGCTTCAGTGACTCCATCAAACTCAAAATGGTTTTCCATTCCCTCTATCCAATCCATAACTAAATCAACCTCCATCTTTCCACTAAACAGTGGTACTCCTTTAAGTGCTTTTCCACTCAAAGCCTTCAATTCTTTCAAGAAGGGATCATCCTTCAATATAGGTTTAGGTTTAGGGATTCTATCCTCCTCTGCAACCTCTTCTTCTTTTTCTATTCTTCCAGCAAACCGCATAACATTCAATGCTTGCTCAAGTTGGTCTAACTTCTCTCTCAATACCCTATTTCCTTCCTCTATTTCTTCAACCCTCTTGGCCAACTCAACATTTTTCACCATGATGCTAGAACCACTAGAATCTGTCTTTGACATACAAGATCAATCCCAAATCTTTTGCTTGCTCTGATACCAATCTGATAGGGAGAGGGGTTGGAGGAATCAATCACTGATTCCTTCTCTAAGCCTTTCCTTGTAAGAACTCCTTGGTGCTTTGCTTCACCAATCTAACCTATAGGTCCCTACTCATGACTAGGTTCCCCTGGTTTGTCTGACCAACCCCTCTTCTATCACAAACTCCAACCATCAAGTCCACCTTGGTTCATTGCCACAACTCTTACTTAGCCTTTACACTATACTAAAGACCAATCTTCCTCAACACTCCATCAAATCTTGTAGGGGTAGTTATAAGTCTTAAAAGGCTTCAAACTATCCTCCAAAGGTGTTTGAACAAACTCCAAGACTTCAACTTCCTATCGCTCTCACCAATCCTTTAGCTAGGGTTTGAAAGGGTAGTAGCCCTTGAGCCCCTATTAGGTCTCCTTCACCTACAAAACATGTTAGAACTCATAAATCTCAAAAGGAATTCCCACTCTTTTTCCAAGTTTCTTGGTTCACATGGAAAACACTCAAAGATTCTTGAGGTCTCAACCTTCCACTATCCGTACAAAGCTCAAACATGAAATGGAGCAAAAACTAGGGTTTTAAGCCTTCCCTTGACAGTTAGCAAAATTCCAATTTGTTTAGACACCAAATGGATATATGGAGCCTCCTCCTTCATATAGTAACAAGGTAACACAGCAACCAACCTCCTACAAGAAGAAAATCCTCAATGGCTCAGCACCCCTACAACATTTGTGACCTGCACAACAAGTTTTTCCTAGCCAGACCTGCACTAGCTCGCCTAGGGCATCACTTTGCTAGCAACTCCTGCACTCAAACAAAACCTACCAAATAACATATGTAAAATCATGGTGTCTATGCATTATTTCCAAAAGGCCGTACAGTTTGTACAGTGGAAAAGTGCTCTAGCACCCCATTTACTCAACACTGCCTGTTTCAGGCCAGCAAGCACAAAGAAACCAAAATATTTACAAAGAGACAAGAAAACGATTGAAAGAACTATCTAAAGGCTACAAAAAAATTGTACTAGATTTATTCTACATCCTACACACAACACAGAACCAGATTTAATCCATTAGAGCCTTCTTTCAGACCAAAAAATAGAAAATTTCACTCAAAAAACTGTTTTCCTTCAATTTTCAACAAAACAATCCATACAAACGTACTTTCAACCTTGCACAAAGCTTGAGGAAACCTTTAAATATTCTTTCCCAACAGTTATTTTTCCAATGGGCCCTTCTTGGCCGCTCAAACACAAAAGGAGCATGTTTTTGCAAAAATTGTCAATAATTGCAAAAACCTCCATTCCTAAACTTTGGACTATAACCTTTTTGTTTCTCACCCATGGTCAACATGACCTTATTAGAAAACATCATTCCAACCACAAAAATTCTTGAAGGCATACATCTAAGTCATAAACTCATTCTATACTTCCACATTTTGCCTAGTGTGCTCTCTATTGCTTCCTAGGTGCTCCCGCACCAATGAAATTAAGGAAGAACAACAAGAGAGGAACAGGAAAAATAAAATCAATACATAGTTTCAAGGATTTGTCAAGCGAGTAAGAGAGCTATGGGAGCAACCTCATCTAAAATATTTTGAACTAGAGTTTTATATAGCATTTAGAGAGCTTGGTTTTCATGGAGTTCCTTTCAAAGCCTATGCTTTTATTGTTCCTATGGTAAAATTTATGGTAGAGTTGGTGGAATTACCTTTCTTAGTAGTAATCACTATTAGTGAGATTGAGATTGTTAATCTTGAGAGAGTAGGACTTGGGAAAAGGGAATTTGATATAATGTGAACAAATAATTCAAGCGAGATGTACTCCATATGTACGCCATTCCTCAATCTTCGCTTGATGACATCAAGGAATGGATGAACTCCATGGATAAAAAAGTATTATGAAAGTAGAATGAACTTGAATTGGCAACCAATTTGTAAGACTATTACTAATGATCTAGATAAATTTATTGAAGATGTTGGTTGGGAATTTTTGAATATGGAAGCTAGTGATTTTGATTCTAATAATTCATAAGGGTTAGATCAAGGATATGAACCCTCTAATGTAGAAGAGGAATCATGATTAGATTTCATACAACCACCATCAATAGTGTTACAAGTCAATCAACAGGTGGGAGGGAATTCTTTATAAGGATAATTTTCAATGTGCGGTACCAGCTTTAATACCAACTACAATGGCAACATTCCCTAGCGATGACATGTTAAGAAAATTTCCTTTCAATGCAAAAGGATTCAAAGCACATCAACCATGTGGCTTAATTTATATCATAAGTTGTACCATGATGTTCACTATGCATTCCTCTACTCTATTATTTGTCAAGTGTGCCTGCCTTGTCATTGATCCTGCATCATATTACTCCTTTTCATGATTATTTTCTCTATCATCTTTGGTCTAAACCTTGACTATTATGTTTAACTCAAGTGAAACTTAAAATCATAATGATGGAGCCAAAGAATATTTAGTCATTTCATGGTAAAAGGAGACCTCAATTTAATCACTGTCATCCTCAAAAGGTTAATTCTATTTTCAAACATTTATTGCATGTCTTAAACTATGACAAGCGTTTAATAAGGGTTTTGAAGAATAGGACCTTGAAAAGTTAGCTCCATCATTTTTTATTGTCGCTATATCTTTATTTAGCTCTTACTCCATTCCTTGCAATAGTGATACTTGGATTTGTCATACTTAACTTAGTTGGCTACTATCAAAGCTCCTTTTGACTAGATCATCTCTTCTTCTCATATTGGTTGTCATATTTTACATTGTGTTTTGACGCTTTTTCACTTAAAATTTTCCCTAAAGGGTCTTTTGTTTTTCAATGTGATTGTCCCAGGTTATTGCTTTGTAAAAAATTGATAATCATATTATTGGTTACATTGCATTACACATCATTTAAACTCAAAGATTACTTCAAAATTAGAGTAACTATTTTAGTGATTGAATAATTTGTTTGTTTTATTTTTAGATGTTGGTGAGAGGCTTACCCATAAGCATAGCAGGGCAATATGGATATCGGTGTTTCTACTATAATACAATCCTCGATGGCTCTGATAGGGGAGGTATGGGGCAAATTACTAAATTTCAATTTACATTCGTTGTTATAGATGAACTAGTTCTAGTGAAAAATCAAACCATTATTGATTCGTAGTTTAATTCCTATTGGGATGGTTTATACAGGGCTCGAGCACACCTGAGCATCGGCGTGCAAATATTTTATTGATGATCATGGAATTAACGTAGTGATTAAGTACATTAAATATATTAATTTTATAATCGCTCTATATATTAATGTATTTGCATTGTAATAGTTGGAAACTTGTCCGGGGAGCTAAACCTAGGAGGGCTATGGAACTTCCTCGAATGGTGACAAATTTATGCGTAAATGATTAAGCCGGAAAGGAAAGAAATTGTATTTAGAACCCAAAGCATGGAGAATGAATTTTGAATGTAGGGCCCTTTGTTTGTGTGCCTGCATGGCAATTTTGTATATTTTGTATTTGATATATTTGACATTTGACATGCCTGTATGGCATTCTCGTGAAAGCCTATATGGCTTTTTGTAACTATATTTTATACTTATATTGACATATATTGATGTACATCACGTACATGGCTATTTAATTAATATGATATTTTTTATCGATGGTGTCCATATTTGCATTATAAATTCATGGTTCAATAGATATGAGTTACATGTATTCAAGTGTATACTTTACAACTTACGCACATATACTTTTTGACTTACATTGGAACATTGAAAAGTGTGAAAATTTTTGTTCAGAAGTCAAACGTAAGCCAATTTTGCAATTCTTGGTTCTTTCATACTCGATCTTATGGAATTATTCTTTCCTAGCACATATTGTGAATATTTCTCATTTGGTGCAGAAGACAAATTCCTCATTTTTGAACCACTGTTTTCTTGTTTGCCTTCCACATAGAAAATTTTTCACACTTTTCAGATTGATCAATGATTAATAATGGCTGATTGTAAACACTTGACATTTTTATTTTTTTAACTTTAATTTATAATTTTGTAGTTTATATTCATAACATTGATTACATTGCATTGCACATCTTTCAAACTCAAAGCATTGCTTCACATTGCATAACTAATAACTAGATGTTGATAGATGACAAAATTTCAATTACAATATAGTTTTTACAAAGTCAACCCTAGCGGGTTATGCAATTACTTCACATTGCATAACTAATAACTAGGAAGGCGACTTAATTTGTTTGCTTGTCATGGAATTCTATGAGGATACATTTCTTTGAGGCATTTTTTTCAAGCAGGTTCACTACCTTGTCTATACTACCACATTTTGATACATGTCTACCAAAGCATTTTTGTCAAATAGTTTAAGTGTTTACTTGTTGCTATGGCTGAAAGCCTAAAAGAAGTGCTTTTGAACAAGCTATGCATGCTTGGAAAAAATCTATCAAAAGCATAATAGTAAGCAATATCATAGACAAGGTGGTGAACTCTTTGAAAAAATGCCTCAAAGAAATGAGGTCTCATGACCTGATGGAATACCATGACAATAAAAAATATTTGATTGTCATGGAATTTCACCACCATGAGACCTCATTTCTTTGAGGCATTTTTTCAAAGAGTTCACTGCCTTGTCTATGCTAACACATTTTTCATACATGTCTATCAAAGCATTTTATTAAACAGTTCATTGTCTTGCTGCTATGGCTAAAAGCCTAAAACAGGTGCTTTTGAACAAGCTATGGATGCTTAGAAAAAATCTATCAAAGCATAATAGTAAGCAATAGCATAGACAATGGAATGAACTATTTGAAAAAAATGCGTCAAAGAAATGTGGTCTCATGTGGGTGGAATATCAAACAGTTCGCTTCCTTGTTGCTATGGTTGAAAGCCTAAAATAGGTGCTTCCAAAAAAGCTACATGGATGCTTGGAAAAAATCTATCAAAGCATACTAATAAGTAATAGCATAGAAAAGGCAGCAAACTGTTTGAAAAATAGCCTCAAAGAAATGTGGTCTCAATGGTGATGGAATGCCATGACAATCCATAGAAATTTACTTGTCATGGCATTCATCATGTCGTTCCATCACCATGAAACCATTTCTTCCGAGGCCTTTCAAAAAGTTCAACTGCCTTGTCTATGCTAACACATTTTTCATACATGTCTATCAAAGCATTTTATCAAAGCAGGTTTATTTGCCTTGTTGCTATATGGCTAAAAGCCTAAAATAGGTGCTTTCGAACAGAAGCTATGGATGCTTGGAAAAAATCTATCAAAGCATAATGGTAGCAACAAGCTGAAGTAATACAAAGATTACCAAACCATTCAACAAGCCCATTCAAACTACCACGGTCAGTTACATCGGGCCCTTATCGCTGAGACACAACCGAACAATAGGAGGAATGGCCTATTTTAACATACCACCTCAAACCCTTAAGGGATCAATCTGGTTGAGCGTGGCGCTCGAGAGCATTCAGCGTGTTTGGGTGTGAAGAGGAACCATTCTAACAAACATGCCCTATTTGAATGTTGTTTGGAATGGTCACGTTTGGTCACATGAGTTCGCGAACAAAATTGCACCACCTTGCAACTTTCCACTACTTCCACGGCGGCTTTTCCATCAGCGAAAACTGAACACCCACGAAGAAGAAACCACTTAAGATAGCGAAAACTGGGGCCGGTTATTGTAGAGGGACGCTTACAATCTCATGGGATTAGGCGAAGTTTCTAAGCATCCGCGATTAATGCGAGAGTAACCTCATCAACGGCGGAAGTTTAAGCCCATTTTACCCTTTGGACCCTTAAGGGATTGATCCGGTAGAACGTAGCTCGGAGCGATTCTGCATGTTTGGGTGTGAAAGAGGACCATGCCTAGTGTAAAAATTCCTATTTGAATGTGTTGGAATAGTCCATTTGGTTGCACGAGTTGCAGAACGAAAATTGCACCACCTTGCAACTTTCCACTGCTTCCATTTGACACTTTTTCCATCAACTGAAAACTGGACACCATGGAAAAACCACATTGAGATAACCAAAACTGAGAGAGGTTATTGTAGAGGGGTCCAACATGATCCTATATGATTAAATGAGAAGTTTTTAAGCATCACCGTGTCTGAGTAGCCTCTTGCTAAAGTTTACAGCCATTTTTCCCTTTCGACCCTTAAGGGATCGATTCGGTTGAAGCAGCTCCTGGATTCCACATGTTTGGGTGTGAAAGGACCATTCCTAGTGTGAGATTCCTATTTGAATGCATTGGAACGTAATTTGGTCACATAGGAGTTGTGGAAGCGAAATTGCCTGCAACTTTCCACTTTGCTTCCGGCACGGCACTTTTTTTCCATCAACTAAAAGCTGAGACACCGCGGGAAAACCACTCTGAATAACGAGAGAAAATGAAGGGATTATTATAGAGGGGCCAACATGATCCGCACTGGATTAGATGAAAGTTTCTGGGTTGGATTTGGATGGATGGATGGGATGGACGGATGGGACCAGGCGTCATGATGGATGATATCAGGGATGAGGGATCGATGGGACAGATTGATGAATAGATAAATCAACCCTCTTAAATCATTTGATTGTTTATGATCCATTCTCCATTCTGAGCTGTTGGTTTGAGTGTTGTTTTATTCATTGAATTATCTTTATTTTTATGGGATTTTGTTTAATCACAAAATCCGATCCCACCAAATCCTCTTGGGATCCCACAAAATCCGATGGATTTTTGTGAGATAAAATAAGCCTCCACACTTTATTTTCAAAAATAAAACATGGTACGTGAATTTTTGTGATATTTTTTCCACATCACCTGTAATTCCCACATCACCATCCAGTCAACTGCCATGTCACATGCTAACATCATCATTTTTGAATAAAACTTTGACTGGTTCTATTTAGCTCATATGGACTCCATTTTCGAAACCGAAGATAGTTCTGGAATTAGCACAACGAGCACTATGACTTGGTGTAAATTTTACTTGGATTTGAGACAATCAAATTTTCACCTTTTTGGACACCTAATTTGCTTGTTTGACCAAACCTTTGACCAAGCATAACTTCTGCATATAGACTCCTTTTGAGCCTGTTCAAGTGGCATCAGGATCGTGTCGGCGAACTCTATGCATCGGTGTTGTTTTAGGAGATTTTGAGACTAAAATTTTGAGGTCTTTTGGATCCACTTGGATCATTCCGCCCCATTGAGAAGATTTTGGACCTCCAAAAGGTCTATTTTTACATTCAATTAAAGTGGGAATTTTTGCCTCACTTGCCCAGTATCAACTGTCCTTCCTTCTTGAAACCTGTGCATTTGAATCATCACAACAACAATCAAGACTGCACTGATATTGTTAAGTACATTAGCAATATACACATCAACATTCAGTGTTGCTACTACCAACCATACACTGCTGAAAAGTAGAAGGCTAAATAACAAAACCAAACTTGCAGATGAGAAGAAAAATGTACCAACATCATGCTTATCTTTCATAACTGAAACAATCTCAGGATTAGGCATTCTTTTATGCATTGACACTCCTTTTGGTATAGACTTAAGTGTCAAATTACTGTTTGCATTAACTACCCTTTTCAATTGCCCCATTGTCACAAAATATTTATCAGTCTTAATTGAATGAGAATGCACTATGTATTCAATTCCTTCCTTAAACAAGTGATACTGATTATGTTCCCTATAGAAGATTGCCTTTCTATCATATAAGTATGGGCTACCCAACACAATGCCACATATATCAAGTGGAACCACATAAAATTCAACCTCATCTATAAACTTAGATGTTATTGCAAATTTCAAACTGCATTGCTTAGTTACTCGCAATTTGTTATCATTGCACACCCAACCTAACGGATAAGGTTTCTTATGCGGCTTGGTTTCCAATCCCAACTGCTTAACAACTTCCTCTGAAATTAGATTAACTTGAGACCCACTATCAATCAATGCATTAATCTTAGTGTTCTTAGAAATCACCCTTATATGAAACAATTCACATCTTTTGTTATCTTCAGGAACAACACAACTCTTAGAAACGTTAGTGGCAGAATCATTACCAACAAAAGTTTTACCTTTCAAACCTACAACTGAAATTTTTGTTTCATCATCAGAATCTGATCCAAGATCCTGAACAGTAGTTGTAGTCTTTTGTTTACCTTTACGATCCTTAAACCACTTACGCCTCGATTCTAGATGCAATTTCCAACACTTCGCATCTGTGTGCCCTTTCTTCTGACAATGCGAAAAAGTAGGCTTTTCACCTTCCTCTTTCTTCACAGTAGCTGCTTTCCCCTCCTTACCCTTCTTATTACTTCAGTTGGAGGAACAGATTCTATTTTTGAACTGAACCTTATGTTCCTTCCACCTGCTTCAATATGGGTTGCTTGTACAAACACTTCATCAAAATTAGTTGGATTAAACATAAGAATTGTATGTTTCAAATGCAAATTCAATCCACCTATATACTTTAATAAAGTTTCTTGCGTATAAAAAGGAATACCAAGAGTAAGTGCTTTCTTCCTAAACACCTATGTATACTCTTGAACTGTTTATCCTTTACCCTATCTTATGTTTTACCAATCCATAATAGCTTGTTGCATATGACCCAAAGGATAAAACTATTTCTTTAAAGCAGAAGTAAACTCATACCAAGATGAAATGATTTTACCATGTGTAGCAAGATCATCTTAAATCTTACTCTCCCACCAAACCAATGTAGTGCCTCCCATTCGAAGAGTGGCTAGCTAGATTTTAGAAGATTCATCCAAGATCTGTTGAACCCTGCAATACACTTCGATCTGCTTAAGCCAGTTATCCAATTTCTCTACATCCAATTCACCATTATACATAGGCAACTCAAATTTGACATCTAATTTCAATAAAGGAGAATTAGTTGATTTTTGTGCAACTTTTCCTTGTGAAGAATGTTTTGAACTTTCAGAAGATGAAAAGGATGAAGAAGAAGATGGGGAAGAAGGTTCAGGAGGGTAACTACCACCTCCTACTCCTTTACCTTTCTCCTCTTTCAAAGTAGATTCATTTTCCTCCTTTCTGTTCTTGCATTCCTTTTTGCTCTGACGCTCTTGCCTTTCCTAGAAAAGAACTTCCACCATAGATTTCATTTCAAGAAAAGCTTTTTTAAAAGCTTTCTCATCAAGCTCTATAGAACTTTGTTCACCTGCCATCTCTAATCATGGAAAAGTCCTTCATCTTCCAATCTCTAGGTTGATCTGTGTAAGTGAACCTTCACCTTGCTTCAGTTTCAACTTGGTTAACATTCACCACCTGCAATTATCCTACAAAAGGGGCTTTGATACCAACTTGATCTGTAAACTAAGACGTTAAAGTTATTTGAAAACTTAATCCAATACAAATTTATACCCTGATCGCAGTAGTAATGCATGATTGTGTGTAAACCGTTGAAATTATTACAAGTAGAGTTCACTTAACTTCAAGTAGATTCAAGAACATAAATGGAGAATCTTAAAGAATCAAAATACAGAAAGAATTAATGAGACAAAAAGAAAAGGAGAGAGAACACTCCTGATAACGGAGTTCACTCAGTTTGAGCTACATCTCTGGGTCCGCTTCTCAACATTGGACCACTTTATTAAGATTGCCAAGCACCTGAAAATGCCTTCTTACAATTCTCCAAGCTTCCAATAATCTCCTCACAATCTCACTCACACTTTATAATTTTTGGTGTATAAAAAACACCTTGTAAATTCTCCTCCAAACACTCTCCAAACTTTTCTTACAAAGGCACAAAATTCTCTCAAAAAACTTGAATTGAAAAATCAATCACCTACACCTCCTTTTATACATAAATTTGGCTATTGTGGCCAAAACCACCATAATTAATAAAACAACAAATTACTAACAAATACCCCTCATTTACAACAAATAATAACAACCCACTTAAAATCCATTTTTAATTTGTTTATGATGCCCATGCCATTTCTCCATTTATGGGCTATATTGGTTTGGTATTTGTTTTTATTCATTAGTTGTCTTTTATTTTTATGATATTTTGTTTTAATCCCACAAAATCTGATCCCACCAAATCCTCTTGGGATCCCACAAAATCTAATGGATTTTTGTGAGATAAAATAAGCCTCCACACTTTATTTTCAAAAGTAAAACATGGTACATGAATTTTTGTGAAATTTTTGCCACATCACCTATAATTCCCACGTCACCATCCAATCAACTACCACGTCACATGCTAACATCATCATTTTTGACTAAAATGTTGACTGGTTATATTTTGCTCATACAGACTATATTTTCGAAACCGAAGATAGTTCTGGAATCAGCACAACGAGCACTACGACTTGGTGTAAATTTTACTTGGATTTGAGACAATCAAATTTTCACCTTTTTGGACACCTGATTCACTTGTTTGACCAAACCTTTGACCAAGCATAACTTCTGCATACAGACTCCTTTTGAGCCCATTCAAGTTGCATCAGGATCGTGTCAGTGAACTCTATGCATCGGTGTTGTTTTTGTGAGATTCTGAGACTGTGAAATTTTGAGGTCTTTTGGATCCACCTGGATCAACCCTAACCACAATAAAATGATAGTTATTTTTTATAAGATTTTAGATATAAGTAGAGGACTCATGTCCCAATGTGATGCATATTTTTTTATATTTTTTTTCAAGTAAATAATTAATTATGATTTTTTTTATTAAAATTTTTTAAAAATATAAAAACTAGTATATCTGATCACCTTAACTTGGTAAAAAATTCATCAAATTCAATTTTTTTTAATCTTATAGTATGCAAAGCATAGAATGTGACACATATTTTGGATTAAAAAAATATGATACCGTTTGAAAGCTATAGACGTTTTTTAATCAGCCTATTAATCAGGACTTTAGTCATAATTTAAATATAAAACAAATAATAATTATTTATTAAATTGAAAGTAAATAATAATTTATATTGGTGGAAAGTTGAGAGTCTCCTTTGAAAATTATTTTTGTTTCATCAATTTTGCGTAAAAAAAAAAGTCATCAACCACATACCCTACACATACCCATCATATCGCCACTTTTTGGCCCATCATGATCCTGCACATACCCATAAATATGTTATAATGTATGATATTTTTTTATTATAGAATAATTTTCAAAATACATAGATTCAATTTTAAAAAAGTCATTCATGACCCATCAATCATTTCATTAATAAAAAAAATCTTTCATTGTAACATTGCACGAATCCCATTAACATAAAAACAATAAAAAAACTCTATATATCACAAATAATCATCCTTTCCAATTGTTACATCCTGTCTTGTTATTACTAATTTACTTTTACCTTCACTGGTAAATAGGTTATTAAATGAAATCATGAGTTTGATATGTTTGTTAAAAGAGTGGAATATTGAAATCAGTGTTATGTGAAAGTATTGATAAATGCTTAATAGAGCTTTGAAGATTAAATATGTTTACATTTATTTCTTTATGAATATGCTTAAGATATGATGCATATGGATTTATTGTGAATATCTAACTATCATTGGAAATGTGCTAATCTGGTTGTAGGGATAGGCTCATTCCTCCAGGTGGACAAGAAGTATCACTCAGGAGAATTGATTGGTCAGATAACCAGTAATGTAACCTATTTGGGCTTATACACACACTCACAGTAGAAAGGTTGAGTCTAGTCATTGAGTTGGGAATTGGTAAGTCATCCTTAGTTTGATGTGTTTGCATTAGTAAGAGTCTTGATTATTATTGAATGCATGCTTGGATGATGTTTATCTATTCGAGCTTGTGAGTTATTCCTTATGTACATGTGAGTGTATAAACACATGTGTTAATATAGTGAATATATCACTTAGTCATAATTGTTTGATTTTCAAATGGATTATGGATTTATTGCTTCAAGGTACGATATGAATATATATGTGATTGGATATATGTATATATATAGATATACACACATGAGAATTAATGATTATATAGAGGAGCATGTATTTATCTATATAAATATATTTATGTATATAATATACTATTATTATTGAGTAAATTCTTCTTAGTGAGTGTATATACGTAGGTATGTCGCTAAGAATATATACATCAAATTATTGGTATATATGTTGAGCATCCAAAATACTAAGAGGGGGGGTGAATCAGTATTCCATAAAACCATTCACATAAAATCCATCTAACGATTATCACAATTCTGACTCAATCAATAAGAGAGAACATAGAAACAAATCAATAGAACCATACAGATGAACACCAAGATTTTTATGTGGAAAACCCAAAAAGGGAAAAACCACGGTGAGGGTTAACTCACAATATATTATATCTAGATACAAAATATTACATGGCTCACTACTAGGACTCACAGTCCTTATCAGGCTTAGTACGTCAATACAAAAGATGGCTGACCGCCAAGATACAAAGATAGTGGCTCACTGCCAAGAGATTGAACTGATAGGATACACCTTCAATGTGAAGGGTTCAATTCCAATGAAGTTCAAAATATGAAGTACTGCCTCACACAGTAGTTGCTCAAAAAATCTACTCTTATCTTGAACAACTGATAAAGCATTTAGGATCAGACCTTTCACACCTCTTTCCACTTTCAACACTTTTTCTCTTATCTCATTCCTCAAAACATCTTATAGTTCAAGTATATCTTAATCATCAATTAGGTAAGCCTAATTAGATGAAAAAAAATTCAAAACTCTCTTTGTCGGAACCATAATATTTTATCCATTTAGTACATTGTACCACGTTGACTAACATCCATAAAACATAACTAGTATCCATAATGTATTTCATACACTAAGTTGGCCAAGACTAGAACACAATTCTCCAAACCAAAAAATAATACTTAAAGAAAACACCTTTCAGATTCGAGAACACATTAATTTCATATCATACCACCAACATAGAGACTATCAACAAGACAACAACATAAGAATGTTCACCTTAATAAAATGTAGAGTCTCCCACACAGTATGCCAAGCAAGGAACAACAATATAATACAAAGTTGAAATCTGTCAGAGAAATTTTTGGTCATAACAAAAAACATCTCAAGATCAAGGATATAGCTGTCTAAATGAGTCATGATAACATGGTTAAGAGATTAGAGTCATATCAGATCTTGTGGAAAATTCCAGACTCAAATACCAACATATTGATCCATTACAAAAGGGCAATACCGATAGAGAGCATCTTTTGGTAAACCAAGTAGACTTCTCATAGAGTTATCACAATGTTGACATCAATGACAACATAGGAACAACCAACACATACTGTCTATAATTCATTCTCATGTTGCAAGGCTCTATAATCCCAACAATCTCCCCCTTTGGCATTGATGGCAACATGCATGACAACAACATTTTCCAATATATTGCAACTGAATGCTCTAAATACTCCCCCTATCAAAATTGTTCTTCACAAAAATGTTTTTCCTTTGTTTTTTCTTTTAGGACTAGGTAAAACCTAATTTTTAATTATTAATCAACCTATCCTTCAAATGGGTGGTAGTTGTATACCTTTTTATAATGGTCTATTAATTAAAAAATTAACGATACAATATTTATATTTATACATAAATTCTTAACATTTTAAATATTTTTTATATAATAATGTAATCATAATTTATTATTTTAATTATGAAATTTAATTAAATATGAATATAATTTTTTTATTAATTTTCTAAATAATTGTATTTATATATTTTTTATTTATATAAAGTAGTATAAATTAATTTAGAATTGTATGTAAATATGTTTGTGTTAACTTTTTATGATATGTTAGACTTTTTATTTTATATTTTATATTTAAAATATATTTCTAGAGTGATCTTATGTCCTCTTACCTTTCTTTGGATTTTTGTATTATATTAAACAATTAATAGTAATTGACATGCATATTCATAAAAAGAACGGGGTATAAATATTGAGTTATATATTCATTAAGTAAAACAACTTTAAGTGTAAAGGATAAAAGTTCATAATTTATTTTTTATCTTTTTTTCTATTAGATTAAAATGAAAAGTTTATCAAATTATTTCTTTTTCAAAAATAATTCACTTTTTCTTTCTTTAGTTCTGTCATAAATATAATAATGTAATGTTCAAATTAGTTTTGTTTGTAGTAGTTTGACCCCAATTTTTATCTTAATCAATGTTTTGTAGCTCTTAAAAATTAAAAAACATGGTATATTAGATTTAACAAATTAATAATTATTTTTATTAAAAAAATAAAATAATGAATAAATAAATCATTTACATATTGAATGTGTCAACAAGAGTTGTATATGTACCTATAAGAGATTAGATGTATTAATAGTCTTTATTTTGTTGTTAATTAGTTAGATTATTAGACCTATCATGTTAGATTCTAGGCTTGTGTGGAGTTGTTGAGCTTTTTTCAAGCCATAAATTATAATCACCTTCTAGTTAAATAAATATTAAAGATTTGTGAGGCTATTGTTCTATTATAGTATCAAAGCAATATTAGGTGTGACTTGATCTTGGGTGTACTTAGAAAGATGAGAGCGCCTTGAAAATGATGAGAGAATTGAGATTCTTGTAAAGATGAATTGGCCTCTAGTATGCCAAAATAATAGTTTACAATGGGAAACTTAAAATCATAGGCAACGAAAATAGGAAAATCGATGAGAGTTGCTATCTCCAATACCAAAATGTCTTCAGGGGTCATGTCAAGAACATTTCTCTCATATAGTTGATATGTGGGTAAATAATTGGTGAGGTGTTAGGTGCAGCCAAAACTACATCCTTTGAATTCCTCCATTAAAAATTTGTTGCAAAGAAAGGGGAAGTTTAGTGTGAGGGGTTTTATCTAATGCCATTCGATGAGAAGGACTTAATTTATCAAAAGTGGAGCTTCATATCTTTGATTATGATATTGTCCTTGTAGAGAGGACTTCCTTTTGAAACATATGAAGGCATCAAAAGAAGTATTGGATTAGTTTTAGATGAATATGATACAAATGTTGCCATTGCTAGTGTTTGAGAAATAAAAATATGATAGATTGAGTTAGTTGTTGACTAAAATAACACTAACATAGTATTTGTTGATATAATATATGTGTTGGGTGTAAGTACTTCCATCCAAGATCACAACAACAAAAGCCTTGTGCTTCCACAAAAACACTTGCACATAATGAACCTAATCCACATTATCAAAGAGATTGATAAAAGAGCTCATTAAAAAAAAAAAAAATACTATATGACCTTGTACATATAGCCAAGGAAGAGGTAATCCACCTATCATCCAGATTGACAAGTGCCGCATGATGTGATACAAGTAAGTCGACAAGTGTCCTATAGGTGTCAACATTTGGACCACTTGGAATATGCAAACCAACAACCTATTTGATCAAGTCATCAACCTTGGTGACAAGTGTTGAATGACTAGAAAAGTGCCCTTTGAGGTGAGATGGAAAGTCTTCCAACCTCAAAATATATGCACATGTGGTTTATCAAAAAACTAGGTAACCTCTAGAGGCCTAAAATGTTGTACATGTTCAATTAGATAAGATGTTTTCTAACCTCATCAACCTAATAAACTTTAGCTATAGTGAATAGATAAATTATTCAATCTAACATTGGGATCATCAAAGCACATATGAAAAGGTTGCAAAGGAAAACATGAGTTCCTAAATATGCCTTCATTTGGGTGTTGGAGGAGGAGAATTGCTTGAGCTCTCAAAGGGACAATGTTGTGTTCATATGATATTTTAGTCGATGTATGGATTTAAGAAGGATATTGGAGATATGTTAAGATGAAAAATCAAGTTTTCCATATGTAAATTGTGTTATATGTTCAAGAAAACTCATTTCTTCATTAAAGATAAGTGTAGATTAATAAATAACTAAAGTATTAACTTGCTAAATATGTATTTGTAATGTCGCAAACTTGTACCCCTTGTAATTTCACATACATATTTGTATCCACTTTAGTTCCCACCCCCTTCGCATTTGTGTAGGCTCATTTTAGCCCTTGCATCATCCTTTTTTAGTAGCTACCTTTGCACATCACTTTTGCATCAAACCTTGTGCTTTTCTTGTTCTCATTGTTTTGTAGCGTGATGTGTATAGACATCAGTGCATCGTGTGGATGTATGCATGCCACAATAGCATCCTATGACATTTAGATGTTCAAATAAATTTTTTTGAACATGTCTACCACTTTTCAACTCCTTTTGTCAGTGGTAACGACCTAGGATGCCTTGTAATGGCTTGGGAAGCTTCTTTTGGAGCTTTCTAGCTTTGGCTCAGGTACCTTTTTCTCTTCTCTTGGTCTTTCTCTCTTTATTTCATAACTCACTACAACAACTCTCTTGGCTCCCGCAACTATCTCTCTCAGTGGCTTCCTCAAGCCTTGTAGTTGATATCTCTCTTACCTTGTGATTGTAAGCTTCTTGGGATTCCTCACATCCCCTATCTATTACATCCCTATCTCATGATACGAGTTTTCCTCCTCAAGTGGGGATTGCTTTTATCATATCATATTTGCTCACTTTGTCCAATTTCTCTATCTATTAAGTTTTTTGTGGAGGTGGGAACACCAAAATGAGGGTTTGACTAAGGCAAACCCTTATACAACCCCAACATTTTCTCTAGATCTTATGTATGCAAGTATTGAAGATATTCATGTGTTGGAGGATTCATTACTTGGGTTGTTGTGAGTATTTTCTATCCCTTATTATCTCACCTTATCAACTATATTTCACTCAGTTTATCTTAATTTATTTCATTCCTATTACATTCTATTACCTTTCTTGCATTCTTAAGAGTTCTTAGGAATTAGATTGTTAGTATCAATTTAGTTGTTTTCTTTGATAAACTCAATACCTAGTTTGTCTAAGACTCCAACGTGCCTCTGGGACTCCAACACACCATGCTATTGTCTTTGTTCCATGCTGCAATCCATTGGCTGAGAGCTCATTAGTCTATCTAGAAAACCTTTGTGGCAGGATTGGTCTTTCTGATTTTGAAACTTTTGCTTTATTCGTTGAGGTAGTTTAGGGTAGTTCACCCCTTGGTATTCTCTTGAGAATAAAGAGACTCATGAGTAGTGAATCCCCCTTCTCTACATTTTGGTGAACCTGATGTGAAAACACCTTCCCCAAAAAAAATTTTGGGGCGATGCCTCGAACCCCATTTCTTGCTATTAGAGTGATGCGTCAACTTTCAACCGACTTGTTTATACATTGTTCATTATATTTAAATTATTACTTTCAAAATAAGTTTAATATCCTCTTTTATCAATTTAGTTTCTAATTTTATTCAAAGCGTTAATGATGTCACTGTATTCATGTGATGGTGAATTAGCTTTACCCATATCACTCGGTATCTTTGATCCTTCTCATGAAATTACTCATGGTTTAAAGGATATCTTGTTGGAAGAAGATGAAATCATTGATACCTTTCTTAATGTTACTCTACCTTCTCTTAATTCCAATGCACTCTCCTCTAGAGATTATGCATTAGTGGATGATGAATCTCCTTCCATATTTGATCCTCCTCAAATTGATGTTGAGAATATATCTTCAAATAATTGTTCCACTAGTTGTGATGATTCTGTAAATGAAATCCAAGTCTCTATTGCCCCTCAAAGGCCTAAAAGACTAATAATTTATCTAAATCTAGCTAGTCCTTCTCCTAAAAGGATTTTTTCTATTAATGGTGTTCCATTTGACAGTGATTCTCTTGATCTTTCTAAGGCTCCCTCTTATAGAGTAGTAGTCCATATTTATAATACTAGAAGGAATAAAAAAAATGTTGATCGATCCATTTCTTTACCACCTTCTCAAACAAGTATTCCTTCAACACTTAAACCTACAATTAAAGGACCTAGTGATCACGATCCTATCCAGAAACTCCATGTTACTCCAACTAGGATCTCACTATGGGACTTGCTTTAGTCTGCTCTGGTTTACCAAGGTATGCTTCAGGAAGCATTGCAAAAGATTGTCTTGCCTTCTTCTGCTAGGTCAGTGGATGTTAACACATTGATAGCCCATATTCATCCATATTTACCAAAAATTATGTTCTATCCACAAGAACTCCTGCCTCGAGAAGTATAGAAGTAAGAAATCTCTTTAATGATTATAGTTAACATTAATAAAATCAGCATTAGATGTACTCTTGTTGACATTGGTTCAATGCTCAATGTATGCAGCATTGATCTTTTGCCTAAGATTAATATTGATTCTTCCTCTCTAGCTACTTCTTCTCTTATTATTTGTGGATTCGATAATATTGGTCGATAACCTTTAGGCAGGATATTCTTTCCTTTAAGGTTAGGACCCATTATTGTACTCACCCTCATGTATGTTATGCCAAAAAAATTACCATATAATATTCTCCTCATTAGACTATGGATTCATGCTATGGGTGTAGTCCCGTCTACCTTGCATAATTCTATTATGTCCATTTATAACAATCGAGTAGTCATAGTCAAGGATGGTCCTAATTCTATGCACTTATGTGAGATGGAATCTGCTAGTCAGGATTTAGTTGTGCCTACTCTTATCCCTTCAGTGTCTTCTGGTTTGTTGGTGTCTACTCTAGTGGTACCCATTACAAAAGATACCCTTGAGGCAGATGTCCTTAAAGAAGATCCTTCTAAAGTGGGAAATCCTAAGTCTACCTCTGATCAAGAGAATGAATGTCTTGGTGATGATTAGGGTTCTCTAGAATTTATAGAATCCTTCAATGGAGAATATAAAGTTGACCCGATCTAGTTAGTCCTTCTGATAACATCATCCAAACCCACTATTAAAGATGGTTATTCTTTTATATCACATGATAATGCGAATGCAAATTGTAATGTTCTTAATGTTGATCCTACCTCCTTTGAGGAAGATGATGACACCATTGTTAGAGAGGCTAATGTTGGTAATCCTATCAAGAAGGTTGATGGTGATCCTATAGAGGAGAATAATCCCCAATGCTGGAATAATTTTCTCTATGAAAATCCTCCTCAAGATTTGCAAACATGTTATGGCCCCAACTTCAAGATCATCTCTAAATATGGCTATGGGAATAATGGTTGTAGGTGTAATGAACAAGGAATTTAGGTCCCTATAGAATGTGCACCTCATAAGAATAATTTGGGGCTTGATTGCTCGAATGAACAATCTAAATGAAAACCATGGTTGAATACC
>VDFB02140191.1:0-87464 GCA_007258455.2 Sequoia sempervirens | reverse complement strand
TAATAGAATTACCTTTTTACCCTAAAAAGAATAAAACTACAAAAATCATTTACTTATTTATAATGGATATTTTATTAAAAAAATATATACTTACTTATAATTATAAAACAATTATTATAATGTAAGTATTAAAAACATTTTAATGAAATTAAAGAATAAAACTTAAAAAATTTAATAATATATTTAAGTTTTTATATTAAATTACTTTTTCTTATTTGCACCACTTCTGTATTTATTTGCTATGGTATTTATTTGCACCACTTTTGTATTTATTTGTACTATTTGTACCTGCTGCGGTAATAATTTGTTTTTTATTTGCACTATTGGCACTATTATTTGTCAATAATATATTTTTTTTAATCAACACATTCATTTACATTTTTTTTTACTTATTACTTACTATTTATATTAGTTCGAAAAGTTATGACCGAAATGATATAATATTTAATATAACTCTTTAGTTGTTGGCTTTGAATTTATTAATTGGAAAAATTATGACCCAAAAGATATAATATTTAATAAAATGCTTTAGTTGTCGAATATAAAATAAATATTGATAAAATTATATTTTTATAAACTTAATAAATTAAATATCAGTTTTCTATTAGAAATAACATCAAACTTACATCAAGTGACCCAAATTTGTTTGATGTAATTGTATTATGATCAATGTTAGAATAGATCATATAGTTGCATAATTCACTTTTCAATTATTCATACTAAATTTTATAATGATTTACAATGGATAGTGAATTATAACATTAATATGGTTGAAGTGGAGTCAGATAAGCAAGGTTTTATCTTAATTTTAATGATTTTTTGGAGAAAGAGAGGTATGTTTTTATTACTATGGTCTAACTTCCTCCAAAATGATTCCATTATTTGGTACATATGGTCTAACTTCCTTCATGATTAGAAAGTATTACTATGAGGCTTCATAGAGACATGATTTATTCACAATTGTAATTTTCCTAAATAAGTGGTTGATATATTTTTAAGGTGCATATTTAATTAATATTTCAATTGTAATAAATTACAATTTTTTTATTTAAATATTTATTATTATTTATTTTTAATTATTATTTTGATATATTTTAACTTTGCATTTAATTTATTCTATTTTAATTTTGAAATTTATTTTAACTATTTATTTCTTTGTATGAAATTATAATATTATATCATCATATAGTATGAATTTATAAATATTTGAAGATTTATGATATTAGATTAATTTATGATATATTTAAAATAGGATTTAATTTTAAATATAAAATTAATTGTAGCATATGTAGATAATTGTGGAATATATAATAATTTTGAACGTAAAATATAATAATAAATATGAACATATGTGTTAAAGTATACATTATAAAAATAAATATTAATAAAATTATTTTTATAAACTTATAAATCAAATAAATTTTTAGATTTTTAATTTAATAAATATAGATTCAATTTAAATTATAAAAAATACCTAAAATAAATAATTCAAATTTTTATGAATTATTTTTTAAATAAAAATTATATATTAATATTTTTTATATAAATTATAAATTAATGCCAAAAAAATAATTTATAAAAAATATAAATTGTACATTCATTAGCTATAATTTTATTAAAAAGTTTAATACAATCTTCATGAAGATAAATAATAAAACTCAACTTCAGTTTTCTCCAAGTCTATTGTAGTTTAAAAAAATAGCATTGTCATCACTATAATTAAAAAAAATAGTAGGTTAAAACTTAATGATTGAGTAAAAAACAATAGTTATGCATATGCATGAGGATCCGTGGTGGGTGCATTCTCGAGGTTGGATAGTTGATGCCTACTTTCCTCTATTGAATGCGCTTAGAAAAAATGCAACAATTTACATTTCAGCTTCTAGACAGTTTCAAAATCCATTTCTTTCCCAAGGTTGCAAAGAGCTCTACTATAAGTGATTTTCCCAAGTTTTTAAATAGGAATGGGAAGGGAATTCTGGAATGGGAAGGGAATTCTGGAATTACAATTACAGAGTACCCACCTTTTAGAATCTGCTATAGGTACAATGAATTTAGTTTTGGTTTTCATTTTGTTGGTAGGATTTGGTTGATTGTTGTAGGAGGGTTCAGGTTAACCTTGGAATTTACCAGGGGTTGAGCTTGCTCCTGTAATTCAATAGTTATGGCATTCTGTGCTTTAGTGCCTTTGGAATCCATTAGGGTTTTAGTTTTGGGTTCAAATTCCTTCACTTTGATGTCTGTTGAATTCATAACCCCTTTTGTCCTAGTTCCTTGGACTTCTATTGATGTTTTCTTTTTTTCAGCTTCATGGTTTTCAATTTTTTGCATTCCTATTTCTATTTTGTTAACCACTAAATCTTTTTGCATTTGAACTTCATTTTAGTAGGACTTTTTATTCTTCAATTTGGCATGATCAACCAATGTTTTGCTGATATTCAATTATATCATGCTTCAACACTGTTGTTTATGGAAAGCTAAATTTATATGATTCTTTGTGGTTATGAAAAACTAAAGATTAGGTGACTTGACTTGCATTTACAATCAACATGTTGATTTTTTAATAATTGGTGGTGAAGACATAAATTTCAATTTTATTGTGCTCTATTTTGTAGGCTATTCTAACCCAACTTTTAGTTTTAATTTTGTCTCATCATTTTGGAAATATACTAAACTTGATTGTAATATAAGTGGATGGTGAAATTCTTTAAAATGATTTTTTTTAAATAGATTAATATTATTTGGTCTCCTTGGTGTTTAATATTTTAATTTTGAGCTAATGAGATACCTGGTTCAAATTCCAATCCATGCATATAGTATGCCTGAATTCCAAGCTCAATTGCTGAGTAGTTTGTTAATATACAATAGGATGTTCATCGAGCAGTGGAAGTCGGTGAAGTAATATATGTGAGTCAAAATCACTGAAAGGTTCAGGGTAAAATTTGAGTGGGATAAGTATAATATACATGGTGAATCATCTAAGTTTATGGAATAGGAAATGCATATAATATGCATAAATATTTATTAATAAAAATGTGTAAAATTTGCTATTAATCTTCAAAAATTTGCAAATATAGTAAGCTTAGATGTATTTTATTTAAGAATTGGCAGGTTTTCTAGGAAAGATGCCAGCTCTAGAGGCTAACAGGCTCTAGATCTATTTTTGTGGGCTCAGATAGGGCTCCCAATTTCTAAGCGTGTAACTCACATTTTTTTCACATCTTCTATCACTGCAACATTATCGCAACAATAGTTCTTAGGTGGGGTTTTATTTTGGATCTCCACCTCACCCCTTAGGCAGACTTGCTTAGCTTTTGCCACCAGGCAATTTTAATTTTAGAGAAAATGTAATATACAACCTTTGGGAAAAAAAATATACCAATTTTTCTTAGCACGTGAGTTTTCTTCTCATTGAATGATTGAGGGTTTGATTTGGACAAGCCTATGCTTCTATTCATCATGATCTAATTGTGATAGGTTAGGAAAGTTGAGAGCATACTTGATGAATTTTCCCCTTTTAGTTCAAGCTCTTTTATGACCTATTAGTAAAGTGGTCAAATAATGATCAACAAGCACCCAAATATTTCTTTTAACCTATAAAGTTGAGAAACATTTGTAAAAATAATATGAACTATCTCATTTACAGAGCCAACACATTCCCATATACATCAAGGTCTTGTATTTTTGTTAAAACATGTTTGATTGAAATGTCTTTACTGACACAATGATGCTTTTATTGTATGATTCCAACCCTATTGGGTTCCTTCTAGGGATTTTTGTTCTCCACTTTGTGGGCTCAGACCTCTCCTTAGGTTTGGGATTTTTCATGCATTGGTTGATCACCTTCTCCAGATGCAGTTTTATTGATTAATGATCATGAATATGACTTGTGCATACTCAATATATTTTGTTCTTGTTGTAAATAGTAAAGTTGATTTTTCTAAGTTAGCCTAAGGTTTCAACTAAGCACCTTTACAAGAGAAGAATAGAGAAATGAAATGTTCTTAATTTTGACCTACTTCACATCCTTGCGCCTGATTGGAGCAAGGACACATAAATGAGTTAACAAAATGCATAATTCCACTTTCTTTGAGGATAAATCAATTCAAGGAGAAGGTCAATTACAATTCACATTCTCAATTACAATTTTATCTTATGCTATTTTATATGGTCACCCTTGGCTAAAATGTTTCCAAGAAGTTGAATACTTGATGTTACTTGAATCATGAATGTTGTGTTCAAATCAGGTTATGAAGGATTTACTATGTTTTTATTTTTTTCATCTTCCTTTAGTGATTTAGATTTTCTCTAAGCCTCCAGTTTCTGAGGAAATATATTTGCGCTACTCATGCTATAGCCCATTACGATACATTAGCTTGCAGTCTTTCATTGGAAGCAGAATTGCAACTAGTTAGGCATTGTATGTATGTTTATTTTTTGCTTAAGTACTTGATTTTCTCTCATGTATCCAATTCTCCACTAGAATCTTTTTACTTTTAAAGTTGAAAGGTGGAATACATGGAAAATTTAATCAACTTAAGCTCCTATGATAACATTTTTAAAGAATATCTTGCAACCTTACATTTTCATTGATATCATATTGTATAACATTTGTTTCCTACTCGTCAACATTAGTCATTAGTATCCAAAGAACATTTCTACCTTCTCTTATGATGATATTATTTGAATGTCATCAATTTCTATTCATGTTTTCTTTACACACATGATGTTCCCCATTCTCACTTGATTGTAGGTGTTCATTAATTTTGACATGGTGAATTCTTTGTTGGCATTTTTGTCAATATGGCTTTCTTTCTCTCATCCTACCTAAGTAATATATTTTATTGATATTTTCCATCAATTATCTACAATTTACTAGTGTTTATGAAGTTCTCTTTATTCCTCTCATTGCGAGTTCTTACCTTTTACTACATTTTTTCTTTTCTACTATCAAAATCTCACATAAATTGACATCTTATTTGGTGTATGGAAATTCCAAGGGTTGCTTGTACTGCCTCCTAGGAAACTTTCCTCTGTTTCCTGCCTGGAACCTGCTACCAAGGGTTCCTTTTTGAGCTTAAAAGACTGCTCTAGTCCTGCTCCAACTCTCCTCAGAGAGCTTTCAACCTTGTACTTTACCCTTGAAGATTCTACACCTTTTGTAATCAATGGCTCTTCCTTGGACTTAGAAAGATCTAAGTACCATTTTCTTCATCATGCTAGAACTGATTGCAGGGGAGTTGAAGATGTTGTCTCCATGCTTTCTGCACACAAATTGGTCCATCTTGCTTGATGTTCAACCTTCTATCCCTGCCGAGTTCTCAGCTTTTCAATTCCAAACTCCTAACCGGGTGACTGAAACTCACCTAGGGTTTGGTGATATAACTTCTTGCTTGGTTCTTAAAGCTTCCTATGATTAAATATTTACAAAAGCATGGCTCCCCTATCATTTCCATCAACCACAGGAAAACTCCACGGGCAGATTTCATGGGGGAGCCATTTATGAACTGACTATTTTAAAACTGTGTTAATAAACCCTCTAAATACTAACCTAAAGATGCAAATCAAGACCTCTTCTCTACTCAACTAATACACACAATGAAAAATGAGTCAAATCTATTTTAACAACATGAATATAGTGCTATATATGTGTATTCAACGCCTTTGGTAACGCTGTTGAAAAACACAGTGGAATTTCTGAGAAACACACTATAACTTTAAACTATGACCTTGAAACAATAAATCCATGCTAAACAATTTGAATAACCGATGAAACTTGCTCTGGACTATCTAACAAACACAAATACAGAGTTATATCGACATGCATAGCACCAACAAGTTCCTTGTTTCTCAAAATGCACGACAGATACAGAAAAAGGCAGTTTTTAACTATTATTTGCAATCTAAAGCTCAACTACAATGCGTGGGATCTTATTCCATGAACTATTTACAGGGAAAAGAGACTATAAAATGTTAAATGAACTCTGATATAATGCCAAATCTACGCATTAACACAAAAAACAATGTTGTTCTGAAAACACATGAGGTTTTTAGGAAAACACATAAAATTACAGAGCACACCGAACTGTTTTCAAATTTCCATCAAAATCTTTATTACAATGATCTTCTAACTGTCTACGAGCCCTTACAACCACTTTGATTCCATTTCCATGGTTCAAGGGCAGTTTGCTCGGCATTTTTCCTGATTCCAAGGGAAACCAACAATTAAGTTGCATGTAATTTGGCATTATCTTTGCCACTTCACCACCACCCTACATTTTATGATCTCCAACATCTTGATTCTGAATCAAACACCTCCCTAACTGTCCATTAGCATCTTCTACCAACGAGGATGTGTTAAGCACACACATAAAGCTTCATATATTAACATATGTTGTCCAAATCTTAATAAAGCAAAAATTAACAATAAGATAAACTAATGAAGATTTTAGTCCTAGTGACTAATTCTCCACACACACACAATACATTCTAAAGGTCCAATCTAAACACACAAACATTTCTGACTTGGCTAAAGTCAGTACAAGCCAAAACATTGCAAACCAAAATGGAGGTCAGCCTAGGTGCTCCTGCACCATTATTTGACTTATTGATATTATTGAGTATCTTCCTTTGTACAGGTCATGGAGTTGGATCTCCTTTCCCTTCATTTTATTAGGAACTTTGCATCACCATGGAATGCTCAACAAGGTACTTTAAATGTTCTCATCAACAATGCAGGCTTTCTCTCTATTGGAGGTAATTATCTATGACATTTTCCAACTCCTAAAGTTATGTCTTGCTTCATGGTGCATTATTTAGTCCCTTCAAAAAAGAGTTCCAGGTTCTTCAACTTGTTATTAGTTTCACTGCTCTTGTTCATGGAATGAAATAGTTGGCAGGTAGGATTGAATTTGTACATCAATTAAAAAAACCCCTTACTATGTTTCTTCTTTGACAATTGTATGTGCCAATTACCTTTCTAGATCACTTAACTTTCCCCTTGTTTTTAATTCTCAAGTTCTATAATTTTATGTAATTGAATTCTTTTTTAGTTCAATTTTCTAGCTTGATAAATACAAAAATTGCTAAGTTTTGTTCCAAATTTCATGTGGCAGGATATGGGGAATCAACTTTGGAATTTACTAGCCATGACTATTGAAATTAAACAAAAGGAAAATATTGATTGCATTGTTCAAAAGGTTCATAATTTTATTCCTAATAAGTTAATTTTATTATCATATTTTCACAAAATTGAATTATTTATTGTTAAAATTGTACTTTCATATCAATTTCTTTTGGAGAATTTCACCATTATACTCTTTCATTATGATGACAATTTGAATGGATGGAATGATCTTGGATGGAGTAGCAAGGTTGTACACATTGTTGCACAAAACCAAACATCAACAACACTTGTAGCAAAGTGATGCATGGTTTTGGATAGAGGAATTTTATGTAGAATCTCCTAGAGAATAAAATGGAACAAATTAGGAAAACCATGATAAAGCATCAAGATATGTTTAAAGAATAGGTCTAAATATTTTTAAAAACTTTAAAATGTTTCTCTTTTGTAATGAATATTTCAAATAACTTCAGTACATTTTGAGATATTCAAGAAACTTATGTCAGACAATTATGAGATTATACGTATATTACATGTTGACGTAATCCTAGAATATAGTTATAAATGTTAAATATTTATCGTTAGACGAAAACTTTCTTTTTATATGTACCTATTATTTATTTGTTTTATCAACATTGTTGCTAAAACTTATCAAACACAACAAATTAAAACATAACTATTCTAGAACATTTTGGCAGGAACTATATTAAAACATAACTATATTATAACTTTATTGGATTATGGATAAATATTTAATTTATAATATAGATTTAAATATTTAGGAATTATTTAGATTAATTACAAAAAATTTAAAAAATAGATTTGATTAAAAAAAATCTAAGCATTGAGTTTAGGATAAGACATGCATAGTTTCTTGTGTAGAAAGAAACATAGTGAATTCAACAAAAGAGATAAAATAATTCAATTGAACTATATTGGAATATTATAGTTTGTCCCATAATCTAAGCATTGCGTTTAGGAAAAGACATGCATAATTTTTCCATTCTTTGAAATATGGTGAAGTATGGATAGAAAACTTCCTTGTCACATATAGGATAAATAGTTTGTCCCAATCTTTGTGGAAAACCTCAACATGAAATTAATGCTCCAAATTCAAATCTATTATCGTAACACATTTGAGGATGTCATTGAAAATGGAATCTCCATTGAAAAAGCTCTTGTTGGAAAACGGATTGGTCAAAATATTTAAAGAAAACCAAAACAATCCCAATGACAAAGGAAAATTTGGTCCTGAAATAATAATTCCATCAATGATGGGGTAGTTGATGCTAAAGTGGTTAACAAAGTCCACCCAACCATTCATATCAAAGGTCCTTCCACACCAAAAAACCCAACACCAATTCATCATCAAAATACAAATACAATCCAAAATAATCAACAATGTCGAGGTCCTCCATCAGAAAATAAACCAAAACAAACATATACACCCTTAGGGGAAAGCATTGAATTGGTCTTGAAGAAACTCTTGTAATCGAATGTCATTCAAATACCATAAGTCCGGCACTATGAACCAAAAATTTTCAAACCATCTTGGTAGAATGACAAGGAATTTTGTGAGTATCATCATACCAAGGAACATATAACATCATCATGTTGGATACTTAAGGACCTTATCCAAGACCTCATTGAAAAAGGTGACATATCAATGGATAATTCACAAGGAAAAACAAATTTTGTGTTGGCATATGGCTTCTAGTGTTGTCATTGATGGCAACTGAAGTCATTTCCATGGTCTGTAGATCAGTATCTAGTCATACTGACAGATAAAGTGAAGTATTGTGTGTTATTGAATGAATATTTGAAGAATAGGGTATTCGGTCAGTTAGTTAATCTGTCTACTTCACCAGATCATTTTTTTGAGTTGTGGATCCTCGTGATTGCTTGTTGAGCATGTAAGTTATCTCATTACTGAATTTTATGGTGTTGCATTTGTGATTAGGTGAAATATCCTAGTCTAGATGATGCAAAATAAAGTTCTAAAATGAAAGAAACAACACCTAACACCTTGAGATAAGCCTAGTTGAATTAAAAATAAATAAAGATGAAAAGAGTGGATTTTACCTTGTCTTGAATTGATCTTTTGTTGGCCCTTGATAGTTGATTATGTGTACTCCTTTGATGGCAAGATGTGATGAAAGTGGATGCAAAGTGATGAGGGTTTGATGGAGATTCAAAATGAAGGATGTGGGTATTTTGGGGGATGAAAAAAAATAGATACAATGAGAGATTGAAGATAAGCAACAATGATGGTTGAAGGTTGAGCTTGAGCTTGAGAAAAATGGTTGAATGAGAATGCATGTGTTTTTAAATGAAAGATTTTTATTTTATTTTATGGAGAGAAGCCCTAGAAAGATGGATGGTTGAGATCCTGCCACCATGGGAAGGATGTAGGGTTGTGGTGAGTTGAGGACTCACAAGCCCTCACATCTTTCCATGTGACAGATGATGTGTCACAATGACACATGAGGTGGAAGATGGCATGTGATGGAAAGGTACTTGTAAGTACCTTGGAATAAGGATGATATGACCTATCAATGATCACATGGGGAAGAGGAGAATCTTGGATAAATAAAAGTGAATTTAAAATTCACATGATTGGGGATATATTAAGGATAAGACAAGGTTCTCAAAAAGAGAGGTGAGAAGTACCTTGGATAAGATAGGGTCCTTAAAAAGGTAAGTACTTACCCACATGTGACTGATGTGACCTCTCAATGATCACATGGGAAAGAGGAAAGCCATGGAAAGATAAAAAAGAATTAAAAATTCCTTGGGGGATAGGGAGTGTTGACCAAAGGGGGGTTGATTAGACTATCTAATCACCAGTTAGGAGACAGTTAATGGTTAATGAAGATTAGAGACCAACTTACAAAAGTTGGAGGATGTGACATCATAATCATGGATTAGACATGTGCACATCCCTAATGATGGAATTAGGAGGTTGATTAGGATTAAGGAAAAGTGATGGAGGATGTGATGTGGGAGAGATTAAATAAATGTATTATTTATTTAATTATTTTGAGGAAAAGGGAAATAAAGGTGATACAGAGCAAGATGGAGGAACAATCAACCAAACTTGAAAACCAAACACCAACACAAATTCAGATAACTAGCATAACTTCCATAGGGTCAACTCTATGGCTTTCCAATTCACAACTAAGCAACTGAAAGACCAATTCTTCAAGGACAACTGTAAGAACACCCACTGATCATCCATATAGCATCCATATTGCATCAAAAAAACATTTTCAAGCTTACAAGTCAGATTCATTTGTCAAAACATAGAAAATCATTAAATCACCGTGACCAAGGGCTAGTAGAATTAGTCCACTTTTACAAACAAAGTGTCTCTTAAATTGATCTTCACCTTACCAACTCTTGGATAGTCACAAATTGTGGCACAAATCAAAAGAATCTATGGTCAAAACCTCCATACTACCCTTCTATACTGTTGTTCCATCAAACCCTCCTTTTCCTTCCTAAAACCTAGGGCTTATTTTAAATCCTATACCAAAATCACTTTCAAACCCAAAACCACTTGAATCCTTCTAATTTCAACTTGCACATGCTCAACACACCTTAACATTTGACTGCTCTCACGTTTTGTATATACTTCCTTTGTAAACCACCTAATTTTCCCCTCTTTTCACCCCTTCACCATAGAGTTTCTAACTTCTATTCACTCCAGGCCTTCCTCAACCTCTCAAATCATCAAAACACATCTAAGAATACCCAAAAACACCAAAACCAACAACTTCCATCCTATTCTCCTTACACAACTCAAAAACCCTACCCTAACCATGCTTAAAGGGCATAAAATCTGTCTTTTGCACTAGGGCAGCGTTCTCAGGATCCTCAAACCTCTTTATCAATGCAAGAATACATTCCTAGACCTATTCTTAGATTTAGCAGGACCATTCCACCAAGAAACAGTAACTACAAAAAGGTGGAATGGCCTTTCAACTCATTTTGAGGCTCAAAACCCTCAACCCTATTTCCTGACCAGTCTTTCAATTGCAGTCAATAAATTGCTTGAAATACAAGTTTATCCTTCAAGAACCAATTCAAAACAAAGGAAACAAAATCCTATACCTAAATCCAATCTTTCATGACCAGTACTTGTTGTACGAACCCGTACACAACCAAGAAAATGAGAGAAAAAATAGAAAATTACTGGAAAACAGAACTTTTTATTAATTTGCTCTTTCAAATTGCTTCAACCAACCCTTCTCGAGCCTTCAAGAGGAAATTTAAACATTTTTCAAACCAAACTACCTAAGGAACACCTAAAACTGACCAAAAACTGCCTTAACCCCCTCAAATTTTTAATAATTAAGTAACTTTTTTGAATTAAACTAATACTTTCACCCCAAATACATTGAAAGTGGTCTTATTAGACCTTTATCAACAATTTACCCCCTTATTTCTAGACCAACCTTCACTTGATGGGATTTTACAATCATGTGTTTTAGGTGCTCCTGCACCAAAGGGTAAGGTATTTAATTATTAACTAAATACCTTGGGGATTTAGAAGAGTTTAAATATATTAATTAAGTAATAGAAATATTAATTAATTAATTAAAATATGAGGATGTTTAGATGAAAAGGGATACATTTGAAAAAATGTATGTGTCCAAGTTTAGGTGTCTACATTTTCCCCCTCTTTGAGATGGTGTTATGAAGTAGCATTATTTCAAAGAAGATTAAAAGATAGAACCAAGAAGAAGATGGTTAGATTTGGAAAGATGCCCTAGTCATTCAAAGGAGTGACTAGGAAGAAAGATGATGGGGGTGAAGATGAAGATTAGGGATGAAGGCTTCCCCCTCGAGAGGACATGTGGGTTCAAGAGAACATGGGTGTGCTCTCGAAATGGATGAGGTGATGAAAGGGGAGATGGGGAAGATGATGCAAAATGATGGATACAAGAGGATGATAAGAAATAGGAGATTGGGAAGCACAAATGGATTCAAGGACAAATGGGATGTTGCCCTAGTCAAGCTACAAGACAAAATGGGTTGATGATGGATAAAGTGTTGTCAATAGGGAATGATATATCCTCAAACAACATGAGGATAGGGAAAGATACATCCCGATGATGATGATGAAAGTGTTATTGATGAGGGAAGGATACATCCCAAAACAACATGAGGATAGAGAAAGATACTTCCCAACAAAAGGGTTGTTGATGAGGAAATGATAATCCCGAAACAACACCAAAGGATAGGGAATGATACATCCCGATGATGATGACGATGGTGATGATTGGATCAAGGCTTGTAGCAAGATAGGGAAAAAGACCAAGGATGTGATTAGATGATTTGTGCTAGATTGAATTGATGAGGATTGGATTGAGATGTGAGATGAATGAAAAGACTAAAATGATGGGGGATAAGATGCTTAGAATAACCAATCTATATTATTCTAAGAATATTGAAGTGATGATGATAAGAGATTGGATGGATAGAGGAGGTAGAGTGATGAAGGCTAAATGGATGGGGGGGATTTTTTAGAGGATGGAATGGGAGATGAAATTAAATCCTAATGTGATTTTCCATTTTTGGAGAACTAATTTTTGGTATAGCATAAGACACAAGATTCTAGGGTATGAAGAACCAAGGCCTATTTGTGTCTAATGCATAAAACAAACACAACAGATAAGAAGGATATTCCAACACCCCAAAGTCATGAAGACCTTGGTCAAGCCAGTCATTGGGATAACCACAAGCACAAAAGGATGCCACAATGTAGCACAAGACCTCAGGGGTCTTGGTGGGTACTACATGTGACAACCCATAAGACATCAACAAAGCAAAAAGATCAAGATATGCCCCTGTGCTAACCGATCAGAACACACCATAATATGATAGATCATGGCAACCTTGACAAGTGATCATAGGGAGCTCAAATGATAAAAAAATCCAAAAGCATCAAAAGATCACAATCAATTTCAAATTTCCTTTGCTAAGGGATCAGTAGGATGGATGTGGTTGATGAGGTTTGTTAGGAAGGATGATCCTATTGAGAACAATGATGGATACTAAAATAAATGATCAATATGATGTAGGATAGTTGAAATTGATTGGATTTGTTGATACTAGTGGATATCATTTGTGAAGAACTGGCTAGATAAGGGCATAGCTTGACGAAACGACACAATTGAGACAAGATACAAGACTAACACACCCTAAAGAGCTAGGGGCTTGGGGGCTGATCAGAGATTATCCTTGCCTACGTGAAAGCGCAAAGACCTCATAGTTCAATAAAATACCATGGATAAAAGTAGAAAGAGGATGATGGAGGCAATGATGGAGGACAAAAAATGGACAGAAAAAATCCTTGGGGATGGATCAAATGATTGACCTTGTCTATGTGAAAGCGCAGGGGCAACGTAGTTTGAAAAAAGACCAAAGACAAAGGATTGATAAATGATGATGATATGACCAAGATAAGTGGATAAGATGATGGGACTAATTTGATAAAAAGGATATACTTGTTGTATAAGATAGGATAATGGTGATCACATGAAGCTCAGGGATGGGATAGTTATCCAAATCATCAAAATGAATTGGGAGAATGACATGATGGAGAGATGAGTGATGAGAAGTGATAGGAGATTGGAAAGATGTGTGAAAAAGGTGGGAGTGATGACGATGAGATAGATGGCATTGGATTGCAAGGAGATTAGCCTATAGCTAGATACCAATGACAAGGGATTATGAGATGGGATGAGGATAAGGAGATAAGGATGGGGAGATGAAAAGGATGGTTTGGATTGGTAGGAAGATAAGGATGGGGAGATGGAAGGGATTGTTTAAATTGGTTAGGAGATAAGGATAGGTAGAAAAATAAGGATGGGGAGATGAGAGGGATGTTGGGAGGGATGGATAGAAAGATACGGATGGTGAGATGGAATGGATTATTTGGATGAATGAAGGATATCTCCAAGGGATATGTCACAAAGGTAGAAGATTCCCTCACTCTAGATACGTCACGTATAGGGGGGATGGAAGATAGAAAGATTGGAAAATAAGGGAGTGAGATGGATATGGATAGGATGCGTGGATAAGGAAGGGAGATTGATGGTAGCGTGATAGGTGGTCAAGGAAGATAGATGGATGTGGGAAGGGATTAGGAAAATGAATAGATGAGGAGAATTTATGCCAAGAGGTGTCCAAAGCATGTTTATATGTTTATCCATATCTATGTCAAGATCGCAAGAAGGATGGAGGGATTAGCATAAATGAGATATGACAAGCAGGATGTGTAAAATAGGTTAGATGGAGGAGATGGGTGAAGGGGATGGAGTTGCCCCCAAGTGTGGAAAAAGATGGATGGGGATTTATGTATGACGCCTATTTTCCAGGTTTTCATCATGGTACTTATCCAAGGCACTTGTTTTCTAAGTTTTCACCATTGGAAAAATTATTCCTCTTTACTTTTTTCTGATTTTTTGATTTTTTGAATTTTTCTGATTTTTGTTTTTTTTGACTTTTTTGGATTTTTGGATAGCATGCAAAAGGAGATGGATAAGGATAGTGATGTGGATAAGTGGATTTATAAGACATGTGATAAGGAGATGGATGGAGGACTCAAGCATCAAGTTCCATACGAGGTATTAAGAGCCCATGTGTGAAGCAATTGTTGGATATTGGTACAACCTTATTAGGATGAATGGATTATGCAAGAGGATGAATTAGAGGGATTTGATGGGGGAGATATATGGGATAATGGATGGGATGTTGGAAAGTGTATGGATGGAATGAAGGGGTAGATGTGTGATGGGGTAATGAGTTTAGGATCGACATTGGCTCATATGGTAGTGGGTGTGAAAGGATAGGAGGATTAGTGGATGAATGATGCGGGGATAATGGATGAGATGGGATAGTGAGTTTTGGGACATAAGGACCCAAAAAATATTTAGGAGATAGAATGGGTGTATGATTATCTTCTGTATTAGTAACTTTGGATGTTGTTACAAATTTTTCATTTGAAGGCATTTCATCTTTTTTCTTTGGGATCCACATGGTTTTGATCTTTGCTTTGGTGGGCCTTTGTGGCCTGTGGTTTTGATTTGGATTTTGGATTTGATTTTTCTTTTCTTCAACATGTCTTTTAGAGGGGATATGAGGAGCTTTAGATTCATGTGGATTTTTAGATTTATGTATTTTTACTTTAGCATCCAAAGTGATTTTAATAGCAAGAGGATGGGTGCGAGGAGATGGATGATGTGGAGAGGATGTGGATGGAGTGATGGAGGTAGGATTTTTGGGCTTATGTGTGGATGGAGGATGTGTAGGTATGTGCCTTTGTTGATCTTGATTAGGGGACATGAGAGTAGGATGCTTATGATGGGTGATATGGATAGGTGATGGATGGATAAAAGGAGGAATAGGACGAGATGGAGGAGGTGATTTTGGGATATAGGGGCCCAAAATAGACGTGGTGGATGGAGGATGTGTGATGGGTGATGGAGGGACATAAGGACCCAAAATGGATGGAGTAGATGAAAGACAAGAGATGGTGGATGGAGGGGTGTAAGGACCCAAAATGGATGGAGCAGATGGAGGAGGAATGTGGATGGTTGTTTTGAGGTAATACAATGGAGGAGGGGGGATGGTAGCAAATGATCCAGTGGAGCAATGGGAAGGGCCTATATGTCTTTTGGAAGAGGCTCGTTGAGGACATATAAAGGTTGTACCAACATTTTTAGATTGCAAGTCTTGAGAAATACATTCAAGACCTTGCATACATATTTTTTCTTTGACTTGGATGGGCTCTAAAATACCTTGCTCATGAAGGCCTAAGCCTTTTCCTTGATAATTCATGTTTTTGAGCATTCAATCCATGATAGGAATTTTGTTATTTTTGAAGAATGATGCGAGTCCATTATTAGGTGGAGGATGATGGGTGGTATATATGCTTTGTTTTTATTTTGCAAGGAGACCACCATGGAGGAATGTAAGAGTACCAAGGGGATATAAAAGTGGTGTGGGAATAGTAGGTTTAGGCGACGATGGAGCATCATGAGATGGAGATGATGGGATCACAACATCTTGATCAGGACAAGGGAGTGGTAAAGGATCAAGAGAGGGATTAGGTGACATGATAGGATCTGTGGCAGTAGGCGATAGGGGCTCATGAGATGGAGTGATTGGCTCTTGAGTGACAAGGAGATCATGGGTTGAAGGGGATGAAGGACTATGATCTTGAGGTGGATTGGATGGGATTGTAGGATCTATATTTGGAGAAGGGAATATGTTGGTATGCTTTGGATGGGGCTCTTGGCATGACTCATCTTGTGTGGGTGACATGATGATGGAGTCATGGAGAGAATCTTCAAGTGGAGAAGATGGAAGGATAGAGGATTCAAGGAATTCATGGGAATTGATTTCAGTGATACTAGGAGTGGGAGAAGTGGATTGAAATTTGTGTGTCTTCATTGTATTGGGTCAATCTAGGTGTAGGAGGATTGGATTGAATTTGGTTATCTTCGATGGGCTTGATAGATCTCAGAGTAGGAGATATAGACTCAATGGATTCAGTGGGTTTGATGATCTTGGTGGTTTGAGTAGTGCTAGGGGTGGTAACATCAATGATAGGTGTGGTATAGAGATGGGTCTCAACACTAGTGATTGTAGATGATGGATTGGGATAGCATGGTTCCACGACTACAATGTGTGGAGTGGGGGATGTCTTCTTTGTCATAAGTCCTTGGAGAACTTCTAGGGCAAGAATGGTGCATACTCTAGGTTTAGTTGGGGTGATGGGTGTAAATGAAGGATTAGGGATTGGTGAAGGATTGGGATTATGGAGTGGTGGACTAGGATTGGATAGAGGAATGGGATTGAATGGGAGACTAATAGTATATGGAGGATTATGACTATGGATTGATGGACTAGGGGTTAGATTGAGGAATATGATTGGATGTAAGACTAAGAGTAGGTGGAGAATTAGGATTGGAGGGGGGATTGGGATTAGATGGAGGGTTAAGGTAAGAATATTTTGATAGCAAATTAGAATAGGAAGGGGTGGATGGTGGATTGATGTTGGAGGAAGTAGATGAGGAATTTAGATGGGAAGATTGGGATAGTGAATTAGGATAGGCGGACATGGACAATGGACTAGGAAAAGAGGATATGGGTGGTGTATTAGGAAAAGAGGATGTGTGTGGTGGATTGTAATAAGGTATTGGGATAGTGGATTAGAATAAGAAGATTGAGATGGTGGACTGAGATAGGAGGTTGTGGATGGTGGATTAGGATAGGGAGATGTGGATGTTGGATCAAGATAAGAAGTTGTGGATGTAGTAGGATAGGTTGATGGGGATGTAGGATTAAGATAAAAAGGTGTGGATGTTGGATTAGGATAGGGGGACATGGATGGGGAATTATAATAGGAGTATTGGAATGGCAGATTAGGATAGGAGGATGCAAGTGTTGGATGAGACGATGATGTAGATGAAGGATATGAAAAATATGCAAACGAGGAAGATACTGGATATCCCTTGTCAAAGGTAGAATAATGAGCATGATTAGGCATGGATGAAGACATAATGGGATAGCTTGGAGGAGTAATTAGATTTTGGAAAGTGGGTGGAGAAAGCTTATTGGCGATGATAGTGTCAAGGAGATCTATGTCGTATACTTCTTGATCAAAAAGACTCTTGTTATCATCGTCGACATAATTAGGGTTTCCGTTGACCACTATTGGTGAAGGATAAGGATTCATGATGTCAAATTAGATGGATATGGATTGAAGGTATGGGAATGAATAAGAGGATGAAATTGAAGAAGATGGAAGAATGGATCCTAAGATTTGTTTCAATATCAAAAGCTCAAGTCAAGATTTAGGTCAAGCTCAGATCTAGATGATTGGATGATGGGATTGATTCTGACAATCAAATTTGACTACCAAAGGAGGATCATGACACCAAATCTATCACGAGATGGAAGCAAATTGATTGGGTCGAAAATGATTGGATAAGGATGTGGTTGGATAAAATTGGATATGATCGATTGAATGATGGATGATGAAAGGGATTGTAAACCCAATTCAAAGATTACCCTAGGTGACTTAGGATGCTAATTGATTGAATTAAAGGATAGATAGATGATTGTGGCAAAAAATACACCTTGATATTGAAAGTGGATTGATTAGGACAACGATGATGACTAACTTAAGACGGATGATGATCCTGAGCAGCTATGGATGATGACGATAAGATTCAAACACCTAGGTCAATTTGGATAATAGCCTGAAACAAAGTTTTAGAGAATTTGGATGGGGGAAAATGATGAGGGATACCTAACCTAGAGATGTTTTCGAACAATATATCGATACGATTCACATGATGAAAAAATGACTTCGGAAAAATGCAAAGGGATTGAAATGTAGACTATAGGTGAACAGAGGATGCAAAATGACCAGAGGAAGGTCAAGTTCACCCAAAGGTTGGGTCAGGTTTGCCCAAAGGTTAGGTTAGGTTTTCCCAAAGGTTAGATCAGGTTCGCCCAAAGGTCAAGTTCACCCAAAAGGTCAGGTCAGGTTTTCCCAAAGGTCAGGTTTTCCCAAAAGTCAAGTCAAGTTCACCCAAAGGTTAGGTTCGCCTATTGGCTGTCAAACCCTTGGAATAGGGAAGCAAACCCTTGGAATGAGTAGATGGATGATCAAATTGGGGAAACAGATTATTGGAACAAGGGAACGAATGATCACAAGGGGAGACTAATTCTTAGAACAAGGAGATGAAAGCTCAGAATGGATGAATGATTACTTGGAGCAGGTGATTGGAAGAGATGGATGACTCTCAGAATGAAGAGACAAAAGCTTGAAATGGATGAACGAGAGCTCATAATGAGCAAATGATTGATCATAACAAGAGATGAATGCTCAAAATAAGGAGACGAAGGCTTAAAATGGATGAACAAGTACTCAAAATGAGTAAACGATTGATCAAAATGAATGAACGAATGCTCAAAACGAGTAAATGATTGATTGGATTGGATGAACGACTACTCAAAATGAGTAAATGATTGCTCGAGATGGACAAATAACTCTTAAAATGAGGAGATGAAGGCTCAAAATAGATGAACAAGTACTTGAAAGAGTAAACGAGTCTTGAAGCAGATGAATGACTCTTAGAACAAGTGAACAAATGATCAGAATGGATGAATGAGTACTCAGAATGAGTAAATAGATGAACAAAATGAATGAACAATTGCTTAGATGGAGAGAACAAATTTTTGGAATGGATGAATGATTGGTCGGAAAAGAAAATGACTATTCAAAAGGGATGAACAATTAGTAAAAATGAGTAAACAAACACTTGAAATGGGAGATTGACTCTTGGAATGAGGAGAAAGATGCTCAAAATGGATGAATGATTACTCAAAATGAGTGAACAAATGATCAGAATGAATGAACAATTGCTCAGATGGAGAGAATGAATGTTTGGAATGGATGAATGAAAGCTTGAAATGAGTAAAAAATTGATCGAAATGGATGAAAAAATGCTCAGATGGGGAGATTAACTCTCAGAATGCTCGTAATGTGAAGATGGGTGCTTGAAATGAGGCAAAGGATGCTCAAAATGCTAAGAAGGGTGCTCAAAATGACTGAACAGAGGGTGAAATCAGCTATTTAAGGGGCAGGTTTTCCCAAGTTAGGGTAGGTTCACCCAAGTATAGGGCATGTTCACCCAAGGATAGGGTAGGTTTTCCCAAGGATATTCAATGAAAGATAGGTGGGGAAAAAAATGCTTGAAATAGGTAAATGGGTGCTCGAATCAAGGAGACGAATGCTCAGATCAAGGGGATGAATGCTCAAAATGAGATGAATTTTTTGGATGTGAAATGGATGCTTAGAACAAGGAGACAAAGGATCAAAATGAGGTGTATGGTCGAACGGAGGAGAAAGGCGTTCAAAACGGGCAAATGGGTGTTAGAAATGATTGAATGAAAGGTGAAAATGACTGTTTAGGGGGCAGGTTCACCCAAGTAAGGGTAGGTTTGCACAAGTAAGGGAAGGTTTTCCCAATGAATAGGGTAGTTTCACCCAAGCTAGAGTAGGTTTGCCCAAGTAAGAGCAGGTTCACCCAACCTAAGAAACTGGCTATTTTGATGGCTGTTTGACTGACAAAGGGCAGGTTTTCCCCTCTGGAGGGCATGTTCATCCCTCTATGGGGCAAGTTCACCTATTCAGTGAAAAGTTTGACAATTTTGATAGAAACATGCTAAGGAATGACTGAGACAGAGGGCAAGTTCGCCCCTCTGTAGGGCAGGTTCACCCCTCTCCAACAGACTTGGACTTGAATTAAGTGAAAAAAACTATGGAAAGGACCAAAAGACATAGCAAACAACAAGCAAGAGGCAAAGACTGACTCGACTAATAAGATATGCATTGGTTTTGCATGAAGAAGATAGTTCAAGCAACACAATCCTAAGATTAGTATTAAGAGGGTGTGGTCAACACTTTCGTCTAACTAGGATGAACAAGGCAACTAGGGAGTCCTCGATATACTTTCGGTATGTGAGGCACAACCATGAATACTAGCTCATCTACAAGCTATTGTGCAATTTTTGCACACATGCCCCATCGGAGGCGGGGACCCTCTTTTTTCTTTTCCATCTCTACATCTTGGCTTGGTCAAATTTTTGGTTTTACTCTTCTTAGGAGGTTATTTTGGGATTAATTCTAGGTTGGGTTTGATGGAGGCAATATTTTGAGGCTTTGGGGGAAATTCACCTGTCTTGGAATTTGAAAATGGGGATTTTGAAGTGAATTTTCAATGTTATATGTAAATCCTTTTTGCACCCATGGATAGAGGACAAAAAATTAGGTCGTGTTGCTTTTTGAACTTTTTGAAAATTCTTCCTAGAAAAAAAGTTGAGGTTTAGGGGATTTTGACCTTGCCCAAAAATGGGGGATTTCCGTCTCTGATGGAAATCCCCTAAATTATGATTTCTATGAAGGGGTGGAAATGCCAAAATTGTCCAAAAATAGAAATTTTTAGCATCATATGTAAATATTTTTTGCACCAATGGATAGAGGATGAAAAATTAGGTAGGGTTGCTTTTTGAACTTTTTGAAAATTCTTTCTAGAAAAAAAGTTATGGAGTTTAGGGAATTTTGACCCTGCTCAGAAATGGGGGATTTCCGTCCTTGGTGGAAATCCCCTAATTTTGGGTATTTCCATCCCTGGTGGAAATCCCCTAATTTTGGGTATTTCTGTCCTTGATGGAAATCCCCTAATTTTGGGTATTTCTGTCCTTGATGGAAATCCCCTAATTTATGGGATTTCTGTCCCTATGTGGAAATCCTAAATTTGCATCATCCTCTTGAATTTCCTAAGGTTATTGTTGCACTTCGGGGATTTCATGGACCCCATGGAATTCCCTCACCCTTGGAAATCCTCAGAATTTCTATCACCCTGTCATTTTCCCTAAAAAGCATGTAATTGAGAAGGTTGTGTTATTTCCGCTTGGCCATGGAAATCCCGAAATTTTCCAAAAATGGAATATTTTTCCAAAAATGAAAATTTTCAAAAATGATTTTTTCCCAAAATGGAAATTTTTCGAAATGGAAAATTTCTAAAAATGGATTTTCTTCTTAAATTTTAAAATTTTCCTGAATGAAATTCTTGAGATGAAAAAAATTCAAAAATAAAATTTCAAAATGGAAAAATTTCTGAAAATGGAAAGTTTCCATAAAAAATGTAAGTTTTTTTTAAGGGCCAAAATTTTATTTAAGTTTAATTTGGATTGGATTTTTTAACATGTGACCTACTAATGATGATATCCATTTTTTAGGATTAAATAAATAAAAAGGGGGATTTGCATATGGATTTGTGCCAAAAGGGAAATCTAGAAGAGTTCAATTCAAATATTAAAAGTGGGGCCTGCATAAGAATCTGTGACCAAAATGTCTATATCTGGAAGGAGTTTCTAGATCAAGACATGTGAAGCTGATTTCATCATCCAATTAGAATTTTCATTAATGACAAGTCAACATAATATTGTTTTCTCATTGTTCCATGATGTAACTGCTTTTATACAATTGGATGATGATGTCCCATGAGCTCCTAGATTAAATATAATAGCTTGATGCTTCTAGAAGTGCAATTGCAACCATTGGATTGATTTAATCCTAGCCTTTGATTCAAAATGTAATTTTCTATAAAAAGCCTATGCCTTCTCATTTGTAAGGGGTTAGATTTTAGAAAATGTAAAAGCTAGAATTGGCTAAGTTAGGAGTTAGATTCTGCAAGTTAGTAGTTGTAGTAGAGGAGAGAGACTATAAATTGTTATGTAATGTTGGAGAAGTGAATGCAATTGGATTTTTGATTTGGAAAGCTTTGTGTTACACTTTGATAGTTCATGGTTTCTTGTTCTTGATTCTCAAATGTTAAATGTTAGATGTTAGATTTCAATTCTTTTGCAATTATGGTGAAATGTTAATGATGCTGATCAATCTTCGGTCCATACTTTTAGCAATTTGCTGATTGTAATTTGTTGTGTAAAGTTAGTCTTGGCCTTATTTTGTGCTAATTTCAACTGTGGATGCTTGTTTACATCACACCAATTATTGGGTGTGTGCATGAATATTCATAGTCTAAAAATCTTTAGTTTCCTTAGAAGATTGCACCATTTATGTAGAGTTATGGGCTTGTCCTTGATCAAGTAGAGATTGGTTTTATTGGAGATCTATCCATTTGCAACATTCATCATTATTTGATTGATCTTAGGAGTTAGTTTAGAATAAAATCTCTCTCAACCATTTTTCTTTATATTTGGGTTAGTTTTAGGATTGAAGGCATCACCATATTGGTATATCTAATGAAAGTACACTTCTAGCATTGTTCATTTGTAAGGTCCTTTGTGATTACCAACATTTTCACATTTATCACTGAGTTGTTTTGTATTGTCAAGACCTGACACTAGGGACCTTGGGGTTATCTCTTGAGGCTTGTTGATAGAGATTTACCTTTCAAGAGAGATAGGATACTTGTATCTTGTTTGAGTTGTTGTGCAAAAAGCATGATCAACACAAGCGTGAGTCGGGAACCCCAGCGAGATACTAAAGGCTTAGACCAACTCTTCACGTCTATCTAGGTATCACCCTAGCTTCGATGCTCCGCTAGACATGATGTGACTAGATTGGGGTACAACTTTGGCTTTCCCTCCTTTGTATACCTTACTGATATGCGTGGTTGGGATTGTCCCTTGAGGTGATGAAATCCCTAAGCAGGTCCTGCTAAGAAAAGAACATTAACTGTCTTTGGCTACTCCCCAAGCTCACACAAAGTGTAAGGGGAAAGCTTGAATGGAATAATTATCTGTTGGGTGACAAAAAAGACTTTGAAAACATGGCACACAATAGATTTGACTCCCCCTAATTAAACTGTGTTCCTAAATTGATAAGCATAATCAATAAGCAAACTAGACAAATTGATCATCCTGCAAGAAAGGTGTTAGTTGTTTTGATCTCTGTTCTTCATCAAGTGTAAAACGAGCTACACAAATGTTAGCAATAATATAGAAACACTCACAAATAGATGATGTTAAGGTGTTAGGACCTCAAAATGATAAAAAATAGAAGCTAAAACGAAGCTTAAATGACTGTTTTACCTCATTGAAAGCTCTGTCTGGGTAGGTTTTCCCCTATCTGGGGTAGGTTTGCCCCTCTGTAGGGAAGGTTTTCCCCTCTATGGGTTAGGTTCACCCTTTCAATAGGGAAAGTTCACCCATTCAAAAAATTGAAGGCAAAAACTAGCAAAAACTATTTGGTGCTCAGATGGGTGACCTTGTAGGGTAGGTTCACCCCTCTGAAGGTCAAATTCGCCCAACAATGGGTGGGGTAACCTCTATCTTGGTTGGAGTCACCTCTTTGCAACCTGAACCTGCAAAAAGTGAAATAACAAAAAGTGTAAAAGATAGGGACCCATTTGTGGGTCCCACCGAGCGTGCCAGAAATGTGATCAAGTGAAATCTCCTAGTCTAGATGATGCAAAATAAAGTGTTAAAACAAAGGAAACATCACCTAACACCTCACAATAAGCATAGTTAAATTCAAAACAAAATAAATATGAAAAGAGCAGATTTTACCTTGTCTTGAATTTATCTTTGGTTCACCCTTGATAGTTGATTATGTGTGCTCCTTTTATGGCAAGATGTGATGAAAGTGGATGCAAAGTGATGAGGGTTTGATGAAGATTCAAAATGAAGGATGTGGTTATTTTGGGGAATGAACCAAAATAGATGCAATGAGAGCTTGAAGATAAGCAACAATGGTGGTTGAAGTTTGAGCTTAAGCTTAAGCAAAATGGTTGAATGAGAATGCATGTGTTTTAGAATGAAAGAAAAATCTTTCATTTTTTGGAGAGAAGCCCTAGAAAGATGGACGGTTGAGATCCTGCCACCATGGGAGAGATGTAGGGTTGTGTTGAGTTGAGGACTCACAAGCCCTCACATCTTGCCATGTGGCAGATGATGTGTCACAAGGCTACATGAGGTGGAATATGACAAGTGATGGGAAGGTACTTGTAAGTAATTTTGAACAAGGATGATGTGACCTCTCAATGATGCAAGAAGTACCTTGGATAAGAAAAGGTCTTTAAAAAGGTAAGTAATTTCCCATATGTGAATGATGTGACCTCTCAATGATCACATGGGAAAGAGGAAAACCTTAGAAGATAAAAGGGAATTAAAAATTTCTTGGGGGATAGGGAGTGTTGACCAAAGGGGGGTTGATTAGACTATCTAATCACCAATTAGGAGATAGTTAATGGTTAATGAAGATTAGAGTCCAACTTGCAAAATTTGAAGGATGTGACACATCCTAATCATGGATTAGACATGTGCACATCAATAATGATGGAATTAGGAGGTTGATTAGGATTAAGGAAAAGTGATGGAGGATGTGACATGGGAGGGATTAAATAAATGTATTATATATTAAATTATTTTGAGGAAAAGGGAAATAAAGGGTAAGGTATTTAATTATTAACTAAATACCTTGGGGATTTAGAAGAGTTTAAAGATATTAATTAAGTAATAGCAATATTATTTAATTAATGCAAATACAAGGATGTTTAGATGAAAAGGGATAAATTTGGAAAAATGTAAGTGTCCAAATTTAGGTGTCTACAACATTAGTCATTGTATGAGCTTCGAGGTTTGATAGGTTGTTTTATGTCTATTTGTTCATTGTAGCCGACTCAGTGAATGTGACACATTGTGGATGTGTAAAGTGAAATTATTTAAAAAAAAATTATGTTCAAATATTTAATTATGGGTCCTAGTAACAATCTAGCTGATGGTGTTAGATCCACATTGAAAAGTTAATTATACATTTGGGCTAACAGTTGATAATATTTTCAAGTTTTATCAAGACCAACCTATAGCGATTTTATTTCTAGATGCAGATATATATGAGATTCAACATATCATTTGGTATGTGGAAAAGAAGTGTGGTGTGTTGTGATCATTAGGAAAAATGATTAGGTGATTATGCACAGTTTCACTTGTGCATTAATATTTTTGCAGTGTGAGTTGTGTAGAGTAGAGAAAAATTGTTGAATTAGTCAAAAGGACAACAAATTATCTACAGAGCTTAATCAAAATTGTGATCAAGCATTGTAGATGCTATTTCATCAATTCACTCTTTTGGATCTATTCCAAATCACTGTAGGGTAGTGAGCCCATCCTTTTGAGCAATGAGCTCTAGGCAATGAACCTGATTGCAAGTGCATTCCCATTTTGTACTTGTCATTTTGGGTATACTCATATTATATTGTGGATTGGCCATCCACTGTGGTTTTTCCCCTAACAAGGTTTCCACATAAAAATTATAGTGTTATAGTGTTGTGATTATTTTCTTTTTTTTGATGCATGCATCTTTTGTTGAATGGTTAAGTTAAATGAAAAAATAATAAAGTTAAATTCTTGCACAACACTGATTCACCCTCCCTCTTAGTGTTGCTTGTTTCCAACAATTGGTATCAGAACTAGTTGCTCAGAAGAAGTCTTACAACTTGGGGAGATATTGGAAGTTTTTTTCAATGGATACAAGCAGTCTTCTACAACAACTTATGGTGGCCCTTGATGATCTAGACTAGTCAAAATCTAAGAACCGGGAATTGCAAGATGTTATGAAATAACTTGCACAATAGAAGAATATGATATGGAATATACTGAAAATACTTGATAATAACTGAGAATAACAAGCCACTTCGAGGGGGAAAACCTCCAAATATCTCTAATGAAAACACACTTCACACTTGATGATGAAATAAGACTCACAACCTCCTATATATACCTATTTATGCCAAGGATATCACCTAGGCTGACTTAGACACACCTATATAAGACTTAGGCTAACCTAAACAACTAAATAACAATATACTAATGATAATATGACTTAATAGAGAGTTAAGATAGCCACAAGCCGACTATTCATAACCCGATGTACAATAATATTAAGGGCGTAGCATGCCCCCCTTCTTCAAAGAAGCATTGTCCTCAATGCTAATCAAGTTTAGAAACTTTTGAATGAACTCCTCGTCTTCCCATGTGGCATCTTCAACTGGTAAATTCTTCCATTGGATGAGATACTCAGTGATAGTTCTATTCCTTAGCTTCTTTGTGTGTGTTTGATGAATGCACTCTGGTTCCAAAATGATTCTCCCTTCTTCATCCAACTTAGGAAGTGTTGTTTGAGTGGGAATATTATGCCCAATTGCCTTCTTCAAATAGGAAACATGAAAAACTGGATGTATCTTTGTTGTTGGTGGCAACTCAAGCTTGTAGGCAACACTACCAATATTTTGCATGATTTGGTATGGACCATAATACTTTGGAGACAACTTATTATTCTTTCTTTGCTGCTTTAGTGAGATTTGTTTATAAGGCTGCAATCGCAAGAAGACCCAATCCCCAACTTCAAAACTTCTTTCACTACAATGTTGGTCTACCTGTTGCTTCATTCAATTTTGTGCCATGGCTAAATTCTCCTTGAGTCCTGAAAGTACTTGTTGTTGATGAAGCAAGTGGTCTTCTACTGCCTGAACTCTTGGGGACACCTTAATTGATGATGTGATGGAAGGAGGATGATATCCATAAAGTGCCAAAAATGGAAACATTTTTGATGAGCTATGAAAAGAAGTGTTATACCACCATTCTGCAAGTGGTAGCCAATCTACCCACTGGACTATTTTCTCTGAAGTGAAACAATGTAGATATCCTTCCAAACACTTATTAACAACCTCTGTTTTCCCATCTAATTGAGGGTGGTATGAAGAGCTAAGAGCAAATTGAGTACCCAAACATGAGAATAAATCTTTCCAAAAGTGACTAGTGAAGATAGGATCATGATCACTAACAATAACTTTAGGTGTACCATGTAGCTTTTGGATATTCTCCAAAAAATCTTTAGCCACTGCACTTGCTGTAAAAGGATGTGCTAATGCAATGAAATGTGCATATTTAGTGAGCCGATCAACTACCACCATGATGACATTATGACCTTTAGATTTGGGAAGCCCTGTGATGAAGTCCATGGATATCTCTTCCCAACGATGGCTAGGAATAGATAAGGATTGCAAGAGACCTGGTGTCTTAATTGTCTCCCCTTTATGCCTTTGACACACCAAACATTTAGCCACAAATTTTTGAGCATCACCCTTTAGCCCTTCCCAAAAGAAATCTTGCTTGACTCGATGATATGTCTTCAAAAATTTTGAATGACCACCCACTGGAGACTCATGCAACTTTGTGAGAATCTCTATTTTAAGGTTGGAATTCTTGCAGAGATACAAACGCTCTTTATACCAAAGAGTATCTCCCTTCCAACAAAACTTATCTGAACAACTAGGATCACTTTTTAATTGCTCAATGAGATTACTTGTCGCAACATTGTTTTGCCACTCTGCTTTGGCTTCCTCCACCCAATTTGCTTGAAATATTGAAAGGGCACACAATAAGGCTTCATCTTTCTCATCCTTCCTTGATAGTGTATCTACGACAATATTTTCTTTCCCTTTCTTATATACAATCTCAAAGTCATATCCTAACATCTTAGTGACCCATTTTTGTTGCTCTTCAGAAGATAGTCATTGTTCCAAAAAATATTTTAGGCTATCATGATCTGTCTTAACCTTGAAATGTCTACCCAATAGATAAGGCCATTGTTTCACTGCATGGAGTATTGCTAGCATTTCCTTCTCATAAATAGGTTTTAGTAGATTCTTACCTTTTAATTGATGACTCTCAAAAGCAATTGGTCGCCTTCTTGCATGAGCCTTTGCTCCTATCCCATTTCTAGAAGCATCACATTCCACAATGAATTCCTTGGTGAAGTCAGGAGTGGCAAGTACTGGAGTTGTACACATAGCCTCCTTCAATCTCTCAAATGTTGTATTGGCAGACTCATTCCAATGAAAAGAATCCTTCTTCAATAGAGTGGTGAGAGGTGCTGCTATACTACCATAATTCTTCACAAATCTTCTATAGTACCCTGTCAATCCCAATAATCCTCTTAGTTTCTTAATGGTTTTTGGAATAGGCCATTCCATGATAGCCTTAATTTTATTAGGGTCCACCTTTACTCCTTCATGTGAAACTATGTGTCCCAAATACTCCACCTCTGTAAGACCAAAAGCACACTTGGATGGCTTAGCATAGAGTTTATGATCTTCAAGTATTTGTAATGCTTGGTCCACATGTTGAAAATGTTCTTCCCAAGTATTGCTATAAATCAATATATCATCAAAGAATACTAACACAAACTTTCTCAAGAACTTCTTAAAAATGGAATTCATCAAACTTTGGAATGTAGATGGTGCATTGGTAAGACCAAATGGCATCACCAAAAATTCATAATGACCCTCATGAGTCTGAAATGCTATCTTACAAATATCTTCCTCCTCAATCCGAATTTGGTGATAACCAGATCTAAGATCTAACTTGGTAAAAAACATAGCTCCATTTAATTAATCTAACAAATCATCAATGACTGGAATTGGAAACTTATCTTTAATGGTGTACATGTTGAGCACTCTATAATCTGGACACATGCGCCAAGTATCATCCTTCTTATGTACCATCACCACTGGCGAGGAGTAAGCACTTTGGCTATGCCTGATGATTCCTACCTCTAGCATCTCTTCAACAATTTTTTCTATCTCACTCTTTTGTATGTATGGATACCTGTAAGGCCTGATGTTCGGTGGTTGGCTCCCTGGGAATAACTGGATGGCATGATCATGATCCCTCTTAGGACAAAGTCCTTTAGGCATATCTCCAAGAACAACTGAGTAACGATCAATTATAGCTTGCAAATATGGATGAGTAGGAGTAATAGATTGAGAGACTTCTAATGAACATAGTTGGGCCACAAATCCATCCACTCCTTTCTTAAGCAACTTTTACATTTGATGAGAGCTTACCATTTGTGGATATTTTTCCTTCAACCCCCTTAGCTCTACTAGCCTTCCTTCTGATTGAAATCTCATGAATAGTTCTTGGAAGTTCATCTCAATTGTTCCTAATGTAGTAAGCCATTGTACTCCCAAAACAATATCTGCTGCACCCATGGATATTGCATACATTGGGGTATCAAGTTGATAATCTCTCATGGATAATTTAATGCTATGACACTTCCCTAAAAAACTAACTATACCACCATCTACAATCAAAACTTGAAACTCTGGAGCTGGATATATGAAACAATTTAGACGAGTAGCTAACTTTTTGTTGATGAAATTATGAGTACTACCTGAGTCGATCAACACTGTTACCTTCTGCTTCTTTAGGAACCCCACCACCTTGAGAGTTTGTGGAGCACTGAAACCTGAGAGTGCATGACAAGAAATGATTGGTTGAGAATCATTTGATTCCTCATTTGACTCCCTTTCATCTTCTAGTATGGGTTCCTCCTCTTCTTCCTCATTGGGACCTTCAATATAAAACAATTTCTTTTCACTACATTTATGTCCTCGACTGTATTTGCTATCATAATTGAAACACAAGCCTTTTTCTCTTTTCTCCTCAATTTTTTTTGGAGTCAACCTAGTATGTTGTGTTGAATACCCTTTCTCTCTTGTCACATTAGACCCTTGCTTCTTAGGAATCAAATATTTCTCCTCTACCCTGTGTCCTAAGATAAAAGACTCATTTATGGAACTAGGGCTAAACATGCGTACCTCATGTTGAATGTGATCCTTGAGACCACCCAAGAGTATAAGTCATTCAATTTTTCCTCCGTAATTGAATCCACCCTTAAGGATAGATTTTGGAATTGTTGAATATAATCCTTAACTGATCCTATTTGTTGAAGTTTAGCTAGTTGGTTGAAGAAGTTGTCTATGACGCTATTGCTATATTGTGCTTGGAGTTCCTCTGTAAAAATTGACCATGATACAGTGAGCCCCTTTTTACCTCGATGAGTGCAAAGCCAACAATACCAAATGAATTGATCTGGTTCTAAATATAAGGAAGCCATCGTGACCTTTTGTCCATTTGGGATTTGGTGTACTTCAAAAAAATTCTCCATTTGGTTTATCCATTTTAGAGGATCCTTACCATTGTACTTGCGCATATCCACCTTTGGAAATAAATTCCTAGATCCCATAGGAGTACTAAAGCTTGTGTTAGTAGTAGCTGACCTAGAATTTTCACCTTGGCCACTTGAGAACTCCTTTCTTGATTCAGCTATGTAGGTGCTTAACATGTTTCGCATGTCCGACATATCTCCTCTTAGGTCACACATATCCATATTAATTGAGGAAATTTCTTCCTTGACCTTATTGATTTATTCATTATGAGTAATATCCTCGATTGTTTCACCATCCTTATCAGGAGTCTTCCCCGGAGTGACAACATTCTTCTTACCCCTTGTTGCAGGCCCTGTCATGATGGAAACCACTAATATTGAAATAAATCACACAAATGAAACTTAAATTCTCTCAAATTTTTACTGTAATCTCCTTTAGTATTTCTTCAAAAACCCAATAAAAATTAGACTCCAATTCAACAATATGTGCGAGATGTGTAGATTCCAAAAAAATAGTGTAGAAACCCTAATTCTGCAATAATTCGCTTAATTCTACTCCAATTCTTCTGAAATCTGTATTGTAACTTCTTCAATATGTTCTTCAAAAACCCTTTAAAAAAAGACAAAAATTCACCAAAATCTGAAAGATATGCTCTTCTCAAAATTGCCTCCAAAATTGAGAAAAACCTTGCCTCTATGGTGCCAAGATCATGCTCTGATACCACTTGTTATGAAATAACTTGCACAATATAAGAATATGATATGGAATATGCTGCAAATACTTGATAATAACTGAGAATAACAAGCCACTTTGAGGGGGAAAACCTCCAAATATCTCTAATGAAAACACACTTCACACTTGATGATGAAATAAAACTCACAACCTCCTATATATACCTATTTATGCCAAGGATATCACCTAGGCCGACTTAGACACACCTATATAAGACTTAGGCCAACCTAAACAACTAAATAACAATATACTAATGATAATATGACTTAATAGATAGTTAAGATAGCCACAAGCTGACTATTCATAACCCAATGTACAATAATATTAAGGGCGTAGCACAAGAAAATCTTGAGAATGCAGAAAAGTTCATTCAGTCACTAAAAGACAAAATCAAGGAATCAAGGGAGAAAAGAAAGGAATTGTATGGTCAACTCAAATAGAAGAAAAAAAGAATGGAAGATGAACAACTCAGTCTAGCTTTGAAAGAGAAAAAAAAATGATGTGAAATTTTTTCCAAAGAGAATGTTTTCTTGAAGCGTGAGATGGAATATATCATGATAAGAATGACCAAGGAGATTGAGGACAAAAAGAAGAATGAAGAAAATATTGTACAATCTTTGAAAGAAAATTTTGAACAATGTAGTAATCCAAGAACAATGAAGAAGTGCTTGAAAATCAGCTTGATGATCTCAGAGATGAACTTGCTACTGAAAATGAGTATAAGGAGAAATTGAAAGCAAGCTCAACCAAACTTGATGAACTAATCAAAGGAAAAAGTACTGATGGTGATAGATGAGGTCTTGGATATGAAGAAGGAGAAAGTTCCAAATCTGGATAAAGGAATTCTGGACAAGGAAGATTTAGAAAAGGAAGTCCAATGAAAGGAGGTAGAAGAAATCTAGTAAGGCAACCAAATGATCAAAGATTTAATGGATATTGTTATGTCTGCAACAAATTTGGCCATATGGCTTCTCAGTGTAGGAGTAGGGTGAATACAAGTAGACCATCATTCTCAAGTCAGTGTTTTAATTGCTATAAGTATGGTAATAAATCAAGCAAATGCAAAATTGTGATGAATAAATTTCATAGAGATGTCAAATGCTATGGATGCAATAGATTTGGAAATATTGCTAATCAATGCACATCAAGTCAAAGCCAGTGAAACAGTTGGTCTGGACAGAGAAGTGTTGTGTGCTACAATTGCAACAAATTTTGCCACATCGTTGGATTTTGTTGGAACAAAAGATGTCTAGAAAAACAAAACATGAAACAGGATGTTAAAGGAAAAGGAAAAGTCATTACTAATGTGATTAGGAAGTAAATGTAGAAGAAATGGGTGAAGAATCCCTTCGTAGAAGGAAATGGACCTGCACTAGAAGCAACTTCTAGTAATTCCTTAGGGAATTAATTTTAGGTCTCTGGCATAGGGGGAGCTATCAAGAAAAACTCTTGAACCCCCTCTGGCAAGTGAATGATACTGTAATCCAAATGTGTCTAGTAGGAGAGTTGATACTTTTTAGATGTTGTGAAATGAATTAAAGGCATTAGTGAAGCATATCAGAGATCCACATAAGAGTCATCTATCTCAGTGCCTAAAAGGAAGGAAACCAGATGAGGTAGGGAAAGGGCATTTATTGCAAAATAAAGTAGTTAGGTATGTGAACAATAAAACGACTAAATTTGACCCTCATTTTCCATATTGCATTTGGAGAAAAGAGGTTTGGAGAGCTCTGAAGTGATCATTGCGAATTTGTGGAGAGACTCAAGCATACACGAGAATCTACAATCAAATTTTATTTTCATCCTTGAAAGGTATTTATTGAAAACCTATAAATTTGTGTGATTGCAATCATGTCTACTCCACTGGTAGTTGAAGTTAAGGATAGGTCACATCCAAAGTTCAAATGACATCCATATAAGTCCATAGATATAGAGCCCTTAGATGCATTTTCATTGGTGTTGTATGGAGTCCTGCATATTGAGGATATTAGGGATTATGTGCATGCAAACATTGAAGATTTGGGAATCTCTCATTTGATGGATTTGTACTCTCATCATATAATTTAAGAAGATTATACTGTGAAACCAAAATTTAAAACCCTAGAAGATAATAATTTTTTGCAATTTGCGAAATTCCCCATATTTGAAGAAGATGAATGGGTTTGATATATGTTGAGCCATGTCCATGATGAATTTGTGTTGTTGGATGTGCTATTCAAAATCACAAAAGAAGCTATATGTGTAGTTACAGGACTAAATTCCACTGGTAGGATTCTAGTTTTGAAGTCTGTGAAGAATGATAAGGTTGTTGATGCGATAGGCTCACAATGGGACAAAAGAGAAATGACGATAGACTATATTGCTGCAGTGGATGTAAAATTTGCATGAATGTTTATCAGCTATAAGATTTATCACTCAAGCTAGGAGAATTCAGTATCCAACACAACTATCTACACAACATATGAAATGGTAAAAAAAATGCAGACTATGATTTGTGTGAATTGCTTAGAAGCATTTATTGGAGAATTTGGGAAAAATAAAAAAGGATAAGAACATATTCAAATACAATAACCTATTGATATGTTTGTTTTTCTAATTCTCAAGTGAGATACCAAGAGTTGGTAAAGTTCAATGGTGTAATGATATGTCGATAGCTATTCAAATATGGAATATGTTATGTGGACTGGGTGATTGACAGACCCAAAATACTATCTTGTGGGGATACTTAAAAATTTTCAGAATTTGATGCACGCTAGAGAGAGAATTATTGCTTCAATATTGTGAATAGTACAAAGACACTATTTTCTTCATGGTAGACATTGACTAATACCATATGGAAGCTATTGGTCCTAGAACTATTTGGATCATGCATATGGGTTATGAAGTAGATGAGAACTATCTGAGGATGTATGTTGAACACCTGTTGAATTCACCACTAGATCAGGGAGAAGAAAGGTTTGATACTTATGCAGAGAAAATCTTGCAGGTTCATTCAAAATTGAAAAATCCCATGATAGTCAAAAGGGTAAGAGAAGAGACAAAAGATTTTGTAGAGAGTATGGGAATTCCTGAGCAGAAACTGAAAGAAGTGAGAAGGAAAAGAGACGAAGTTGAAGTATCTAAGAAGAAATAAAAGGAAAAATCAACTGGTCTTGGAACATCTCCTACTCACACTATAAGTTCCCCTATAGCTTAGTCAAATCAAGCCAAGGCTTCCAAAAAAGGGAAGAAGAATAAAAGTACAAGATCTTACAAAGTTGTGTCTACAGATGAAGAGGAAGAAATTGATTCAAAATAAGTAGTAAGAGAGATAAAGGCTACTGGTACACATGTTGTCAAATTGAATAAGAGAAAATATTTTGGAAAAGGAGAAGCAAAGAAAAAGGCCAAAATTGACAAGCCCAGTATGTTGAGGAAGTTGAGAATGCAGTGGTGAAAGATGGAAATATCAAGCCACTCTATGATTGGTATGAGACCTTTGATGAATCTAGTATGAGAATTCTTGAAGAAGCAACAATAAAGCATATGAATGTTTTTAATAAAGTCCTTATTGAAATCATGTATGGTTTTCCTACAAATCTGTCTGATGCTTTGGAGTCTAGGAGGTTGAGTGCCATATCAGAAGAAGAAAATCCGAGGAAGAGAGTTCATGTTGATTTGTGCTTGAAAATGACAATTGAAGAAATGGATTTATTCCTTGAAAAAGCTAAAACAAAATTTAGGAGAAAAACAATGGTAAATAAACTCATGATTAGTGAAACTGATGCTGTTGTTAGTGAAACTAAGGAAATTCTAGAAGAATTTTTGTCAAGGGATAAGATTAACATTGAGGAAATTAATACTAAAAATGTTCAGGGAAATGAGGAAGTGAATGTGGAGGTAAATGAATTAGAAGAATAGAATGTGAATGAGAAGAACATAAATGTATATAATCCTCCAGAATTTGAGGATATTTTGACTTCTCCTAATGAGGAAAATATAGAGACACGTATGGTAACTAAGGTCCATGTTGAGGTGCTAGCTAAGGAAAAGGAGGTGCATACTAAAGAAGTTGAAATGCCTAAAGTCAATCCTAAATCAGAATCCAAGGTTGAAAAAGAAAAGGATCAATAAATCAGAATAGAAGTGAAGGAATCTCTATTGGGGCAATAGGAAGAGTTAGATCATGAGATGGATGAAAGTTCAATTAACCTATCTACTCTATCTCCAATTTAGATGATGAAGGTTGCTAAAATTGCTCAAGCCAAAGCAAGTGAGAAGATACTAAAATCTCACATAGAGGACAGTGAACTGTTAAAGCTTGCATTTGGAGTTTTACAAAAATTAATGCCTACTTATTTTTTGGACCCATTAGGTTCCTCCTCCGGTGAGTTAAATAAGCTAATAAATTATGTAGATTCTCATTTTGAATCTTTTGAGAAATTTGCTTTGGTTAAAGTGAAAAAGGAGTTCAAGGAGAAGAGAGTTGGTAGCCTAAATGAATTGATTGCCAAAAACAAAGCACTGTTAAGCACTTGCATAAAAAATATTCAAGGTACTATGTCTAAAGGAGGAAAAGTGTACAAATATTGCTTGGTCTTTTCAAAATTTACTGAAGCAAATGAGAAGAAGGTGAAAGACATTGAACAACAGTTGGTCATTATTTCCAATAGTTTTGACCCATTAGCCAGTAGTGTTTGTAAACAAGAAAGTTAGGTAACATCCTTGCTCAACCAAATAAAGAGTCTAAAACTTGAAAATGAAAGGATTATTGGTAGAGTATGTGAAATCAGGGGACTAATAAGTCCAAAGATTGAGATAATGGTAAATGCTTTGAAAGAAGCTAAAGATGCTATGACCGCTCCTGATCTGGCAAGTCTTGAAGCAGTAGAAACTTTGTCATATCTACTTTGTGGTCATATAACCATTTTGGAGAGTTTGAGAAGTGTCTAGGAATCAAACTTAAGTGGACTAAAGAATAAATTTGCAGATGTCTTCAAATTTTTATAAGTCTCAACAGTTTTGCAATTTTGGATTCCCAATTTTGTCATTGATGTCAAAGGGGGGGATAGTGTAGTGAAAAATGCCTTGAAATTCTTAAGGGAAGCAATATTCTGAATTTGGTAGTATACTTACTAATTTTGACACTTAGTCATTTTTCACTAAGTGTTGCCATCAATTCCAAAGGGGGAGATTATTGGAATATGGCTTCTAGTGTTGTCATTGATGGCAACTGAAGTCATTTCCATGGTCCACAGATCAATATCTAGTCATACCGGTAGATAAAGTAAAGTATTGTGTGTTATCGACAAAATACTTGAAGAACGGGGTATTTGGTCAATAAATTAATTTATCTACTTCACCAAATCATTGTTTTAGGTTATGGATCCCTGCAATTGCTTGTTGAGCATGCATGTTATCTCATTACTAAATTTTATGGTGTTGCATCAGTCGTTGTACGAGCTTGGAGGTCTAGTAGGATGTTTTTTGTCTATTTGTTCATTGTAGCCAACTCAGTGAATGTGACACATTGTGGATGTGTAAACTGAAATTATTTAAAATGTTTTTATGTTCAAATATTTAATTATGGGTCCCAACTATAGTCTAGCTGACAGTGTTAGATCTACAATAAAAAATTAATTATAAATTTGGGCCGACTGTTGATAATATTTCCAAGTTTTATCAAGACTAACCTATAGTAATTTCATTTCTAGATGTGAATATATATAAGAGTTTTGACATATCATTTGGTATGCAAAAAATAAGTGTGGTGGTGTGTTGCAATCATCAGGAAGAGTGATAGGTGATTATGCATAGTTTCACTTGTGCATTAAGATTTTTGTAGTGTGAGTTGTGTAGAGCATAGCAGAATTGTTGAATCAGTCAGAAGGATAGTAGATTATCTATAGAGCTTAATTGGCACTGTAATCAAGCATTATGGATGCTATTTCATCAGTTCACTCTTTTGGATCTATTCTAAATCATTGTAGGGTAGTGAGCCCATCCTTTTTAGCAATGAACTCTAGGTAGTGAACTTAAATGCAAGTGCAATCCCATTTTGTACTTCTTATTTTGGGTAAACTCATATTATATTGTGGATTGGCCATCCACCATGGTTTTTCCCCTAATAGGGCTTCCACGTAAAAATTTGGTGTTATGGTGTTGTGATTATTTTCTTTTTGTTGATGTATGTTTCTTTTGTTGAATGGTTAAGTAAGTTAAATGAAAGAATAATAAATTTAAATTCTTGCATGACATTGATCCACCCCCCTTCTCAGTGTTGTTTTTTTCCAACATGTTGATCATACCATTTTCAAAATTCCAACCCTACAAGACCATGGAAAAGGAAAAGCCTCCAACTCAATGAATAATACCGATAATAATGCTAATTATATTGGTGTCTCATATGAGTTTACCGTTAATAACATTCTAGCCTTTGATAACATAGTCTTTATCATTACTATCAAGAAAAATCTAGAATGTGCTATTACTAGTTGAAGAGTTAAAGTGACCTTGCAAGGGGCCACTTCCAATCCACAACAAAAAACTCAATATAACCTTCTAGATCATCTAGGAAAGAGTCTTGCACAAATATCCATTCTTGAGTTGCTTCACATATCTCCTAAGCACTATACCATTTTGGAAATTTTTTTACAAGAGAATTATGTCCCTATAGACCTAAAAATTAACCAATTTTAGGCCATGGTAGGATAATTGGTGATGGAACTTGCAAAATTTTTGTTCCATTTTCAAACTTTGCTTGTATTTTGTTTCTTGGACTAATCAGTGAGGGTTTAGGGTTTTTATTTGTCATGAGCATTTGTAAGGTTATATTTCACTATTGACTCCCTATCACCCATTACTAGTCATTTTAATAACAACTTATGTCATTTATCGTTGTCAAGTCACCAATCCCTCAAAGCCTAGGTTTGATTGTATTAAAGTTTATAAGGTTACATTGAAGGTTCTTTCTAGCCTTTGTGTCTTTTATATTTTTATGACTTAGGACTCTTTCGAGCTCTTTCCAAACATATTACCCTAGGAAGGTCCCCTCCATTAAAATAACTTATAAGCATGTGCTTGAAGGTTTTCACTTAAGTCTCTTTAGGGATCTTGTTATCTCACTTGTCATTGATTTCATCGGAGATATATGTTCCAAATTGGCAACGAGCAATGAGCGGCATCTCATTTTCTCACTCAACATGAATATCTATTGGAGCTTTTAAAATAAACGAGTGATGAACAAAATCCTTGTATCATTGAGACATCGATTATCACTAATAGCTTTCAAGCTTAGAACATTCTAACAGTGATAAGCGATGACTCTGTGCTCTTATGTTCTTGTCGCTCATTGCTAATGGTTGTAAAATAAAAAAATTCAATTGGCGATGAGCGATGGGATGGAATCTCCTTTATATCACGTATCGCGAATACATTTTAAATGCTAAGTTCTATAATAATGATGCACGATATACATTGTTAATATAAAGACCTCTCATCACTAATGTCTTGCAAACTATATTAGGAGAATTAGCCATGAGCAATGTCCCAATGTATGTGTGTGTCTTCTCGCTCATCGTGGATTCATTCTAATGTTTTACTTCCAAAAGAGTGAAGAGTGATGGCACTATATGGTTAAATTTTTCTTTCACTAATATGATAAGACCTTATGTGCAATGTCTTTTGTGCCATGGATTTTCATGTAGGTGTACATGTCTCAATCTGGTCTCTTCACAATCTCTCTAGTTGATGATGTGAGCAAAGATGTATGTTTTAGATTAGCGATCACAATGAAGGGATGGAAAAGATTGATGAAGGGCCTTAGATCCAAGGGTTGAGATTTCATCATAGGGATGTTGGCATAGTTCATCAAGCTGATGAAGGACAAGACATATCAATGATAAGTGACAACTGTACATAAAGAGGCAATGTGGAAAAACCCTAAGGACATTGTATAATGCATAAAATAAAGTAGTGAGATGAGCTAATATTCGTTGATCTAGTATCAAGGAAGATTGATCAATGGATAGGGTTCAAACATGAATGACTAATTTTTAGTCCACTCATGCGAACTTACCATCAAACATTAATGGTGGCATGCTTGTTTCTTGCCTGAAAAACAAGGTAGATGCCTAGTTGATTATGTCCTGGGATTCACTCACAAGTAGAGAAGCTACCAGAAGTAGAAGCAATTGTGTGGGAACACTCCAGGAATTACAAAGTATCAAATGTGGTGTAGCGATTCACCTGGGTAAGAAAAATTAATATCTCCTTGTAGTTGTATTGTTGAGGTAGAATACCTTAGAAGATTGATGTAGAATTGGGAGAATTATTTTCTTATCCATTGTTGATAGCTTCAATTCAGTGATAATTACTAAATATCAGGGAGATTTTTTGATAAATAAGTAGTGCTTTGTGTCTCCATACTTGTAAGGGTTTTTTATTTTTGACTATGATATTCTGAAAACCCTAGTTCCCATACACTATGGATATGAGTGACCCAAAGCCCAATGAGTCAAGTGTTAGACCAGAGAGAAAACCTAAACAAAAAAGGGTAGAAAAGGCTCAAAACTTAGAATGCTCCATTTGAACTAATCCCACACCATCAGTTGTATCCAACCCTCCACCAAGTAACCCTATAACATCCACCAAGTCCAAAAGTGCTAAAAAGGAAACTAAGAAGTTCATGTAGGAGGCTTCTAGAGATGTGAAGGAGAGAGGGTCATGGATTGGAAAATGACCTACAGGTCAAGTTGCTTTCAAAACTTGGTTAATTGATAAAGGTAGTGAGATAGGTGAGAAGCGCTAACCTCAAAGTGGGTGGAAAATTTTCAAGTATGCTTTCAATGTGAGACACTCTAGGAGGCCTGCATGTTTCTTATGGGGGTTAGACCTTGGTAAATTGGTGGTCCCAAATGTATTTGTGGAAGTGGACCTAATGATGGTGTTAGCTAGGCATTATAATCTTGATGATGGAAGAATTCAAAGTGAAGATGGTAATGTGGTTTTCTAGGTGATGAAGGATAACATGATAGATGTGTTTGGGTTAAATCCCAATTATACTATGAAGTTCAAGCATGTTGATTTATATGCTAAATATCAGAGGAACAAGTTTGCATATAAAGAGGGGCATCTAGTGCAACATAGGAAGAGTAAGGAGAAGTTCACTACTAAAGATATTGAGCCTTTTGACTATGAGGAGTTTTTGGATTACTTCAAGAACACTTACTACTGCTTCAACTAGGTTTTGGCTCAATATTTTGAAATAAGAATAGCTCTTGATCTATTAGTGATGGTGACTAATATACATACTCACAATTGAAACACTGGTTTCGATTATGCAAACTTTGTTGCTAAGTGAATGCACGAAGATTTCCTGAATTTGAGAAAGGGAGTGTTGCCATTGCATTTTACCCACTAGTCTCTTTTAATGCACATGCTCTAGTGGGAAGGTGATTTTGAATGGAAAAGGAAATTAGAGTTGAGAATGGTGGATAGTGCAAATGATGCTTTACCGGTATAAATGTGCACCTACATTCGGGATCATGACTGTTCCAATTCAAATTATGTTATATTCACTAATATTGTCAGAAATTGTATCTTGAAATCACTTGGTGTAGTGCTTGTTCACAGGTTTTATCTTGAGATCAAAAGCCTCATATGCGAAATGGAGGAACCAAACTCCATAGCATCACATAATTGGGAAGACTGGTTTCATCATTTTGAGTATACATTGATTAGAACCTACAAAGTGACAGTAGCACCCCATTGTTTAGCTCTATATGTCTCAGACAGATTGGATTTTATGGAACTCATTTGGAAAATAGATGCCATGGATTATAAAATATTCATAAAGCCTAGGAAAAGGTACTATGCTACATCTTTAGTGTACTTTTTCTTATTTTAAGGTCATTGCCCTTGAGGCATATGAAAGGTAAGGCATCATGGTAAATAATTTGAGGATGCCTATTGAGGAAATTAGAGAATTTGATCCAGAAGGATTTGTGGCAAGATGGAGAAGACAAAAGAACTTAGGGGTCATTCATCACAAATTCCTCTACAGAGATCATGTCTTGAGAAACTTGACAAGCGATGAGGCTGTCATGACAAAAAAGAGGGAATGGACTGCTATCATGAGCATTGAAGAAAGGGTTATGAAAATGAATGTGTTTTATGAAAGTCCATACAATGAAATTGAGAATCCTCTGGAGAGATCTTTCATTATGTTATGAGATTATCAGTGTGGTGTGTTTAAGGTGAAAGTAAAATAAGCTACTAATAGAGCACAAGTCCTCTTGGAACAACAATGACAACAACAACATGCTATGGATATTCTAGAGGAGCTTGTAGATGTTCAAGAAGTCAAGGAGTAAAAAAGTGTAGAACATATACCAGGAAGTGAGGAGATAGAGCAAAAATTCCCTCTTCCCCATATTGAGGAAAATTGTAGTATAGATGTTTCCCTTGACAAGATTGTAACATTGCAATATGATAAGGAGAGGGATGATGACCCTAGGATCAAGGAATGTGATGATTTCCTTGCAGATAATAAATTTTTGCAGTCAAAATAGTTTCAAGAGATTATGATTCACTAGTGGAGTAAGGATATAAATGAAATAATTTAATTGGCTCAAGCTAATGCTAACCCTGCTCACCAAGAGGAGGTTGAGAAAGCAGAAGAGGAGAAAATCAAGGCTGAAATTGTTGTCATTACTCCCATTGAGGCTAGAAAAATAGTTACATATAGTGGAATTATGTTATTACTAGGATGTACTATCACTGCTGCCATAGCATCTGATGTAGTGAGAAGAGATCCTTAGGTATCAATATCTGAGGAACAATTTGAGGATAAGATGCTAGGATAAGGATATAGTCCAAAGTTGCACAGTCTTGCAATATGGTCTATGGAACCTAACACTGGTAAACATGAAGTTGCTAGGCCTGTTGAGGAAGTTATTGGTTATTTAGTGGTCAAAAGGGCTACTGAAATAACTCTTATTCAAATAGTTGAATTGATTGCTCATGCTATGATGCTTAGTGTAGATATTGCACAAATTTCCTAAAAGAGATATGATTCTTTGGTTAAGGAGCACAATAATGCATTAGAAGAATTGAATAAGACGAGAGCCACCCTTCAGGCTGCTCAAAAGACTATAAATTTTCCATCATCTTCTTCAATTGATTGGGCTACATAGGATAAGGAGACCTTGATCTTGAAGATTAAGGATTTAAGTGATCAGTTGAGTACTGAAAAGAAAAATGTTAGAAAGGCATAGCTTTATACTGTTAAGGTGGCTAATGAAATCTTTGAAGATGTTCTAGAGCATAGGGTGACTAAGTTGATCCACAAGACTAGTGAGGTTTAGGCTACCTTCAAGAATATTCATGAGGAAGATGTTAGGTATCAACAGGTACAAGAGGCCTTTAAAAGTAAATGGAATACTTGGATTACTAGAGTAAGTTTTTTGAAGGAAATGATGCCCAAGATGAATGAGTATCCCAAGGAACCAACCAATATTCTTGAACTCTTGTGAATCATTGAATCAATTAATGAGATAACCACTTTTCATGGGATGCTAGGTGTACAACTCCAAAATAACATGAAGAGATTCAAGGAAATGGAGGAATGAGGTATGCCTAAAATACTAATCCCAAAAGGTGAGTTACTACCATTTGATGCCTGGAAGAAAGAATTGGGAGAAATTCTTGGATCAACCATGATGCAATTGACTGTCACTGACTACATTCTTTTCAATGCAAATATTGATGCAATGGGTGACATTGACACCAAGATGGATATCTTTGTTAAAGAGGCCAAAATATTGATTGGTGCTAGGTATTCTAATTACATTAATAGAGTGCAAAACTTATTAGATGTAAGTTGGCCTACTAAATAAGAATATAATACTTGGTTGGAGAAATACACAGAATAAATAATGGATGGGAGAGGAGCAATGCATAGCCTGAATATAGTACATATTATGGTTTTGATAAAACATGGTAAAATATTGTTCTTTCCTCAATATTGAAGTGGATAGCATGTGGTGCTAGTATGGGTTTGAGAAATTTTGGATTTTTATTTTCTTTCTTTGTCTTGCTTCGCAAGTTTTTGTTGTCTGGTCTTCCCAAGGTTGGCATAATTTTGGGTGCGTGGGGGATATTTTTGAAGCTGTTGTAATGGTCTAATGATGACTTTAAGGTTGGACCTATTTTTCACAGTGAGTTAAGCTTAATTTTTCCTCATTCTTATTTTCTCCCCAAAAGAACTCAAGTGTAACTGGAAATAGAATATTCTTGCAATGGTCCAATGTGTAAGAATTGGCTATGAAGGTAGCCACCCAATATCTAGAGGCCTAATAGAAAGCACAAAAGAGAGAGAATATAATATGACAAGAATAAACTGTATTCAATGTCAATAATATGAGATGATTGTTTACAATGAGAGAGACCCCTTGGTTATATAGCCAAGGTGAGAACATTGAAGGGCATAAGATTATGACAAGTGTCATAATCTTATGACATGAGACAGCTATGAAAAGTTGTCACTCCACTTAAGGTGGAGAGATAATCACATGATATGTCCACAAAAGGTGGAGGTGATAAAGTAATGAAATGTCAAGTCCACCAAAAGTGGAAAATCTCCAACAACCTCCTATGTGGTCCCTAAGTAAGCTTAACTAAGGTGTAATCATGACCTAGGACAAGGTACAACACATTTAATTACACCAACACCCCCCTTAAGTGAAATTAGGGAGAATGTACACAAAAGAAAACAATGCACGATGGGTCCCGACTACTAGGCCATGTTAGGTACCCATGTACACATAATGCAATCTCTCTCAACCAGAGAAAAGGAGAAAACCCATTGGGACAAAAATCCTCCCCAAAAGAGAGAAACGAAATAAGAAACATGCTCTAGGAAGGATAAAACCTCAAGTGAGGAAAAATTCCCTCCATAAGAAGAATGAAGATAGTCCATGCAACCCCCCCTCAATGGAGAGTCACTGCTCAAATGTCACAATGTCAAGAGTCCCCAATCTGAACTGAAGAAGGAGAGACTATAGAACAATGTGAAAGTTGATGTAGAGTAGACCAAGGATGATGCTGAGTCCTCCTAATGTTGTTCCAAAAGAAATTCCAAACTGTGCAAAGCACTGATAGAAAGAATCAGGTACAATTGCAGAAGATGCCACATAACTGGTGACTGAGCTAAATTTGTCAACTCAAGAATAATTGCAGAATCTGTCGATGAAGAACTATAGAAGAATCCATACTACAACAGGATTAAGGTTAGAACCAAGAAGACAACTGCATGAGCAACAACATGAATTCTCATCAATAGTAGATTGGTACAATCTAAGTCTCACTAGAGCCATGCACAAATTATACAATCTAAGTCTCGCTAGAGCCATGCACCAAGTCTTTGGATGTAGAACCAAACTTTTGAAGACAGGTAGAGTGCTTCCAAAATAAGAAGGTCTATATGGTGTTTAGTCCATCTCACTGAAATGAATGGGTAAGCAGCCGCTGCATACGTTGAGTATATAGGAGCTTACACTAGATACATAGATCAATCCAAAGAAGCATACAGTACATGACATAGTACACTGAAATAGAAAGATTGTGGCACTTTATTTTAGTGTGATTACAATATTACAAAGAGGAGAACTACAATCAACATGATGCAAATTTGGAAATGTTGATGAAGAAGCCAACCAAAAGAAGCCCAAAGCTGAAGACCGTAAAAAAAAACCTCCAGGTGGACGTCGGTAGGAGGAATTGACCCCTGTTGGCTGCCGAATTAGAGGAACAAATGGTCCAAGACAAGGCTCGATTGGGAGGCAAAATAATTTTCCCAAGTTTGCATATTATTACATGATTTGTTTCTAAAAAAACTTTAAAAAAAAATTAATTTAAAAACATTATTTATTCAAAAAATACTTTATTATTAAAATAATAAAGAAAATTAATTTTATGAAAAACTTTATTAAAAATTAATAGAGAAAAACATGATTTATTTTTTAATTATTAAAAAACTTTAATAAAATTTATTAAAGAAAAAATTACAAGTTTTTTTTAAACTTAATAAAAATATTTATTAAAAGTTTTTATTTTTAAAACTTCATATAAAAATGTTTTAATTTAAAAATAACTTTTAAAAAAAACATAAAATAAAAAAAAGTTTTATTTAAAAACTTAAAAAAAAATCGAGAGGCCAGTGGGGATGGCAAGGACACCGCCCCCTGCAATGGCCAGTGGCCGTGTAGGGGGTGGACGGCCCTGCTGCTACCACCGACACCCGACCTGTGGTCCGTAGGTACTGCAGTACTCGCGTACCATAGGTTTTAATAAACAATTTTTATTTATTATTATTTTTTAAAATTTTGTTTTTAAAACAAAAAAAAAATTGATACAATTTCTTCTTTTTTAAAAAAAGAACTTTTCAAATTTAATAAAAAAATTTGCAAAAAATTGAAATTATTATTTAAAAAAAGAAAAAGAAAAATCGTACCGCTACGCAGGTAGGGCTGTACGACTTGCCTGCTAAATGTTTTTTGCCTCCAAGAGCAACTTTGTCCAAATTCGATGATTTGGCAGTCGATTTAGGGGTTTTTGGCCCTTTTGGATGCAATGGCGATGTCCTTTTTGGTTGAAAATGCTCTGAAGTGGTAGCTAGCTCTTGGATTTGGCAACCGCCCACAATCTTCAACCCTTTGCAGATCATTTGGCCTCGAATGTCCAACTGAGATGAAACAAAAGGAAAATTTGACTATCTTAGACATTCCAGATGCAATGGTGAGCTTAGATTTGATGCAACAATCTCCCAAAATGCACCTGCAACACAAAGAAAAAAATGGAGCCCTCTAAGAATCTCTCCAAAAGACTAACTAAAGGAATTCCAATAGCTCTGATACCATGTAAGAATTGGCTATGAAGGTAGCCACCCAAGATCTAGAGGCCTAATAGAAAGCACAAAAGAGAGAGAATAGAATATGACAAGAATAAATTGTATTCAATTTCAATAATATGAGATGATTGTTTACAATGAGAGAGACCCCTTGGTTATATAGCCAAGGTGAGAACATAGAAGGGCATAAGATTATGACAAGTGTTGTAATCTTAAGACATGAGACAACTATGAAAAGTTATCACTCCACTTAAGGTGGAGAGATAATCACATGATATGTCAACAAAAGGTGGAGGTGATAAAGTAATGGCATGTCAAGTCCACCAAATGTGGAAAATCTCCAACAACCTCCTATGTGGTCCCTAAGAAAAAATAACTAAGGTGTAATCATGACTTAGGACAAGGTACAACACATTTAATTACACCAACACAATGGAATTTTGACATGTGTGCTTCCTAGCCTAAGGCTTGTTTTTCTCTTTCGTTCCTATAGGAAAGAATTCAAGGCTAGAAGCAGTAGTTAATTGAAAAATTGGGTCTATACTCTAAAATTGAAGAAGTATATCGCATGTTTCTATTGAGTCTTATGTTTTGAGTTCAGAAATTCATTATCACATACATAATTCTGATAAAATTTATAGCAACTACAATACATAGTTTTACTCATTTCATGGTTATTGTCTCTCCTTGTGTGTATTTTATGAGTTATGAATGAAAGAAGTCAAGGAATATTCTATTCATCTTTGTTGTCTTGCAATGGATGTTTAATTTCATACTTGCCATTTGATTTAAGGAATTAATGTAAGTGCTTGGGTGAAGTGGATAACTCGTAGAAATTAGATACTAGGATTTTTGTAAGCAGTAATAATTGTGAGTGTTATGAAGAGGTGTTGTAAGGAAATGACTCTTAGCATTGAAGTTGCTATTGTCTAAGTTGTTACCTGATCACATATTTTGATATTAACTCCATGGTTAAGATAAAGGCATTGGTTCATGGAAAGTGCTTGTGGTTTAGTTAGTGGTAGATATCCCACCTAATTATGGAATTCTACTATCTAGGAAATGGAGTGCATCTATGGAAGGAAATATGCAATGTGACATGTCCTATGCCACATTTCCCATTGATGGCAAGAATGTTCAAGGAATGAGAGAACCAAGGGTTCCACATATGTTGGAACATATTCCTAAGGATGATAGAATTCTCTTCATAGACACTTACATTGGTGAACTCAAGGTAGAAGAAATATCACGAGAGGTTGTTAGGTGCCCTGCACCTATAGAAAATGAAGTTTCACAAATATCTTATAATAATGGACTTTGGAAAATGTAATTTGATGGTCCAAGTTCCAAGAAGGATTCAGTACAAGAATTTTATTGGTATCACCTACTAGTAATGCTTAAAGTTCTCTTTTACATTGTCTTTTGTCTATACAAATAATGTGGAAAAATACGAAGCCTTGTTATTGGGATTAAAATTGGTTGAGAAACACAAAATTAAAAAAACTAGTAGTGATTGGTGATTTTTAACTAGTGATATCTCAAGTGAGGGCTAAATATGCTTGCAAAAATAACAGACTAAAGCAATACAAAAATGTTGTATGGGATTCCATTGAGCAATTTGACACTTTTGGAATTGATTGGATGGAGAGAGGACAAAACTGAGTAGTTGATTTACTTGATAATATTGCATTAAGACTTGATGACATAACTTTTATAGTAATATCTAAGGCGGAGATATAGACAAGGTTGTCCATCCTTGACAATGTGTACAACTAGCAGATTTTTAATGATGATGAGGATATCCTCAGATTCTTAAATTGTTTTGATAAATACAAAGGTTAGGAGATAGAATTTGGTGGATTTGTGGAGAATGTTGATGGGAAAGATATGGTGTTTGGTAAAGAGGTTATCCAGTTAAAGACAAATAAAATCTCCAAAGGTCTTGTGGCCCTTGAAAGGATTTTTGATGAACAAGATAGAAGTAAATCTGAGACAACAACTGCTCATCCTGAAGATTTGGAGATAAACTTAGGGACTAAGAATTCCCCTAAAAAATTTTATGTAGGAAAAAGGATGAAGCCAAAGTTAAAGGAAATGTTAATTTCTTTACTTAGAAAATACAGACATGTCATTTTCTAGTCGTATGATGACCTAAAAGCTTACAGAGAGGAACTATCTCAGCATGAGATTCCTTTGAAAGAGGATGCTAAACCTTTTAGGCAAAAACAAAGGCCAATTAATCCTACTTTAGCTCCCAAGATGCAAGAGGAGTTGGTAAAATTAAGAGAAGCTGGTATCATAAAACCTATTAGACACTCTTCATGGGTATCTAATCTGGTACCAATAAGGAAAATGAATGGTGACATCACATTGTGCGTTGAATTCAGGAAATTGAATATATCCTCATTAAAGGACAATTGTCCCTTGCCAAACATGGAAGCTATGTTACAAAAGGTGACCGATTGTGAACTATTGTCTATGATGGACATGTTTTCAGGTTACAATCAGGTAAAGGTGAAGGAATTTGAGCAGTATAAGACTATATTTACTACTCCATGGGGCACTTATGTTTATGTTATGATGCCATTTGGTTTAAAAAATGCATGTACCACTTTTTCAAAGGGTGATGAATGTTGCTTTCTCATATTTTATTGATCTATTCATGGTTGTGTATTAGGATGACTTGACCACTTACTCTAAAAAAGATCATTGTATGCACTTGGAGAAGGTATTCTTCAAGTCACTAGAATATGGGATATCCTTGAACCCAAAGAAATGTGTCTTTGGAGTAACTTATGGAAAGTTACTAGGACACATTGTATCAAAAGAGGGTGTAAGGATAGACCCTTGGAGAGTAGTAGCTATAGACAAGATCCCTCAACCTAAAAATGTCAGAGGTATTCAATCATTTTTTGGACAAATAATTTTTTTGAGAAGGTTTGTGACAAATTTTGTAGAGATCACTAGAACTATCTCCAAGATGATGAAGAAGGGAAGAAAGGTATGTTGGAGTGATGAGCCTAGTCAGGCTTTCAAGAAAATTAAACAAGCTATCAAGGAGGCTACTATTTTAAAGTTCCCTAATTTTTCCAAACCAATGCATATTTTCTCTTTTGCTTCTTTTCACACCGTTGCTGCTATTTTGTCACAGAAAAATGAAGAGGATTTTGAACAACCCATTGCATTTTTTAGCAAGTCTTTACAAGTTGTAGAGTTGAAATATGATGCTACTCAAAAAAAGTATATGCTCTAGTAAAAGCTATCAAGAATTTCAGAACCTACTTACAAGGAGCTACTATCATAGCTTTTGTGCCAAGTGTTGTTGTAAAAGATATTTTCACTCAATAGGAGACAAGAGGAAGGTGTAGATGGATCAACAAGATCTAAGAATTTTTTTATTGATGTCCAGATCACCAAATTAGTGAGAGGTCAAGGCCTTGCTAAGCTAGTGGAAGAGGCTAATTTGGAGGATAACTAGATCAATAAAATAGAGATGATTGATGTTTCACCTATTTGTGACATGTAGACATGTGGGTGGTATAGGAGAATTGTCCAGTACTTATAGACCTTGTAGTGTCCTGAGGGTATGACTAACAATGACAAAAGGACTTTGAAATTGCATGCCATCAAGTATGTAATCATTGAAAATGAACTGTGGTGGAGAAGCTTGGATGGTGTACTTCTTAAATGTATTGATGGAAAAAATCACTAGATCCCTTGCAAGAGATGCATAATGGGGTATGCAGTGGTCACTATATGGAAAAAACTACTGCACACAAATCTTAAGGGTAGGATTTTAGTAGCCTACCACTTTTAAGGATGGTCACAAGTTTGTTAAAACCTGTGACACTTATCAAAGGTTTTAAGGAAAGTTGAAGTTTTCAAGAAACCTACCACTCAAGCCTATGGTTTTCCAAGCCCCTTTTCAACAATGGGGGATTGATTTCATTAGAGAGATATCTGAAAATTATAGTGGAGGCCATTCATGGATTCTTGTTGCCACTAACTATTTCACCAAGTAGGTGGAAGCGATACCCACAAAGAAAGGAACAAGTAAAGTGGTAGTGGATTTCCTGCTAAATAGCATTCTCATTGGATTTGGAGTTCCTGAGTGGATCATTTTAGATAATGCTATGTGTTTCAGTTCTATTGAATTCAAGGATTTTTGTGACAAACATGGTATACAAGTTTCATACTCCTCAACTTACCATCCCTAGGGAAATGGTTAAGCTGAATCTAACAATAAAAGCTTGATGAAAATAATCAAGAGAGTGATGGAGAAGAAAAAAAGGGCTTGGGATTCAAAGTTAAAACTAGCACTCTGGGTGGATAGAGTGATTGTGAAGAATGCTACTGGTTATTCGCTGTTTGGCATGGTGTATGCTCTAGATGCCAGATTGCCACAAAATAAATTTCTTAGAATGTATAAGTTTATGCAAGAATATGATAAGGAAATTTGTGATGATATGCAACACATAATAGATAATCTGGTGCAATTGGATGAAACTAGAAGAGACACTCAAGCTAAAAATATGAAGATGCAGTTGCAAGTTAAGCATCCACATGACAAGAGAGCCACTCCTAGAAAATTTGAAGTGAATAGTATGGTGTTGGCCTGGAATGTGAGGGCTCAAGATAAGGGCAAGCATGGGAAATTTGAAGCACTATGGACTGGCCCTTATTTGATAGCTGACACACATGAAGAAGATTCATACTTCCTTCAAAGCTTGATAGGTGAACTTTTTGAACTACCAATACATGGACAGTTCTTAAAGCCATACTTCTCCTAAGTATGTTATTTTCCATGTACGTGTAAGTGGTGTATATTATGTACATAGGTTTTCTTGCTTTTGTTTTGTTTGTTTTGGTTTTTTGATTACCTTGTCTAGGTAGTCCCTTGGTTTTGATACTTTTGTTGTATTTCCCTAGTTTTGGTTTGCTTCACCTGATATTTTAGAATCTCGCTATGCCTACAGGAGGTATATGTCCCCAGTTAGAGCCACTGATGGAACCTACAAAATTTTCCACCAATGGAACCTACCAAATTTTTGTTCCATTTTCAAACTTTACTTGTATTTGGTTTCCTAGACTAATCAGTGAGGGTTTAGGGTTTATATTTGTCATGAGCATTTATAAGGTTCTATTTCACTATTGAATCCCTATTGCCCATTACTGGTCATTTTAATAACTTATACCATTTATTGTCGTCAGGTCACTGGTCCCTTGAAGCCTAGATTTGATTTTATTAAAGTTTATAACGTTACATTGAAGGTTCTTTCTAGCCTTTGTGTCTTTTATATTCTTATGACTTAGGACGTTTTGATCTCTTTCTAAACATATTACCCTAGGAAGGTCCCCTCTGTTAAAATAACTTATAAGCATGCACTTGAAGGTTTTCACTTAAGTCTGATAAGCCATCTTGTTATCTTGCTTATTGTTCATTTCATTAGAGGTATATGTTCCAAATTGGCGATGAGGAATAAGCGGAATCTCATTTTCTCACTCATCATGAATATCTATTGGATATTTTAAAATAAATGAGCAATGAGTGATAATCCTTGTATCAACGAGACATCGCTTATTGCTAGTAGCTTTCAAGCTTAGACCATTGTAACAATGATAAGTGATGACTCTGTGCTCTTATGTTCTTATCGCTTATCGATGATGGTTGTAAAATGTAAATTTTCAATTAGCGATGAGCGATTGGATGGAGTCTCTTTTATATTGCATATCATAGATACATTTTAAACACTAAGTTCTACAATAGCGATGCACGATATACATTGTTAATATGAATACCTCTCATCACTAATGTCTTGCAAAATATATGAGGAGAATTAGCAATGAGTGATGGCCCGATGTATGTGTATCTTCTCACTCATCACATATCCATTCTAATGATTTACTTCCAAAAGAGCGATGAGTGATGGAACTATATGGTTAAAGTTTTATTTTTCTAATATGATAAGATCTTATGTGCAATGTCTTTTTTGCTATGGATTTTCATGTAGGTGTATGTGACTCAATTTGGTCTCTTCACAATCTCTCTAGTCACTAATGTGAGCCAAGATGTATGTTTTGGATTAGCAATGCATGATGAAGGGATGATTGAGATCGATGAAGGGCCTCGAATCCAAGGGATGAGATTTCATTGTAGGGATGTTGGCATCGCTGATCAATTTGATGAAGGACATGACATATCAGCGATAAGCAACAACTTTCCATAAAGAGGCAATGTGGAAAAACCCTAAGGACATCGTATAATGCATAAAATAAAGTAGTGAGGTGAGATGATATCCATTGATCTAGTCTCAAGGTGGATTGATCGACAGTCAGGGTTGAAATGTGAACAACTAATTGTTAGTCCACTCGTGCGAACTTACCATCAAACATTAATGGTGGCATTCTTGTTTCTTGGATGAAAAAGAAGGTAGATACCTGGTTGATCATGTGTTGGGATTCATTTACAAGTAGAGAGGCTACCAGAAGTAGAAGCAATTGTGTGGGAACACTCTAGGAATTACAAAGTATCAAGTGTGGTGTAGCGATTCACTTGAGTAAGAAAAATTAATATCTCCCTGTAGTTGAAGTGTTGAGGTAGAATACCTTAGAAGATTGATGCTGAATTGGGAGAATTATTTGCTTATCCATTGTTGATAGCTTCAATTCAGTGATAATTGCTAAATATTAGGGAGATTTTCTGATAAATAAGTAGTGCTTTGTGTCTCCATACTTGTAAGGGGTTTTTCTTTTCAACTGTGATATTTTGAAAACCCTAGTTCCCATACACTATGGATATAAGTGACCCAGAGCCCAATGAGTCAAGTGTTAGACCAAAGGGAAAACCTAAACAAAAAAGGGTAAAAAGGCTTAGAAGTCAAAATGCTCTAGTTGAGGCTACACACACACCATTGTTTGTATCAAACCCTCGAATGAGTACCCATGCAACATCCACTAGGTCCATAAGTTCTAAGAAGGAAACTAAGAAGTTCATGCAAAAGACTTCTGAAGATGTGAAGGAGGGAAGGTCACGAATTGGAAAATGACCTACAAGTCAAGTTTGCGTGACAACTCGGCTAATTGATAATGTTGGTGAGATCGGTGAGAAGCCCCAGCCTCAAAGTGGGTGGTAGCTTTTCAGGTATGCTTTCAACAAGAGACACTCTAGCAAGCCTACATGTTTCTTATGGGGGTTAAACCTTGGGAAATTGGTGGTCCCAAAAGTATTTTGGAAGTGGACCTGATGATGGAGTTAGCTAAGCATTATAATCTTGATGATAGAAGAATTTGGAGTGAAGATGGTAATGTGGTTTTGGAGGTGATGAAGGATAAGATGATAGATGTGTTTGGGTTAAATCCCAATTATATTGGAATTTTAGGCATGCTGATTTATATGTTGAATATCAGAGGAACAAGTTTGCATATAAAGAGGGGAATCTAGTGCAACATAGGAAGAGTAAGGAGTTCACTACTAAAGATATTGAGCCTTTTGAGTGTGAGGAGTTTTTGGATTACTTCAAGAAGACTTACTATTACTTAAACTAGGTGTTGGCTTGAGATTTTGAAATGAGAATAACACTTGATTTATTAGTGATGGTGACTAATATATAGAATCACAATCGAAACATTGGTTTTGATTATGCCAACTTTGTTGTTGAACAGATGTACGAAGATTTCCTGAATTTAGGAAAGGGAGTGTCATCTTTGCATTTTCCCCACTACTCTTTTTTAATGCACATGCTCCTGTGGGAAGGTGATTTTGAATGGAAAAGGAAATTAGAGTTGAGAATGGTGGATAGTGCAAATGATGCTTTACCAGTACAAATGTGGACCTACATTTGGGATCAAGACTATTCCAATTCAAATTATGCTATGTTCGCTAATATTGTTAGATATTGTATCTTGAAATCACTTGGTGTAGTGCCTATTCACAACATTCCTCCGAAGATCAAAAGCATCATGTGCCTAATGTTGGAATCATGTGCCTCAATCTCACATGTTGAAACCTCTTGTGAGAAATTTTAGTGAGACTGTGGAGATGTCTGGCCGACTTACTAGTTGATCCTTACTGTCACTGTGACTTCTAGAATTTCTTGGCAATCGGCATAATCAGAAACCTCGGTGTACCCTTGGATAGTCGATATGATGTCTCAGTGATGGTAGAAAGTATGGCTAATGGAACTATCGGTATGACTTGCTTCTATTAGAATGTGTCCTAGTGATGGAAGATGTCTCGCCGACAAGATGTTACACTTGTGGTCATCGGATTATCTCATATGCTTCAGTGTGAAGTCTTGTCAATATGGAAAGTCTTGTCGATAAGAATTCACTTGGAGTATTTGGGGTGAATTGAACACTCAGGAAGATCTCTTGGTGACAGTTGAGATGTCTGGCTAATAGGATAGTTCGACAGGTCTACTTTCGGTGTGACATGGTGTGTTCAGTGTAACCCTCTACCAAGTGGGTTGGTCTCACCGACGGTTATACACTAGGAGTATTCAAAATGACACAAAACATTTAGTAAGAACTCTTGCCGAAGGCTGGCTCTCTTTCCGATGGTCGTGAGACTTTGGTGTAACACATAAGGCTTTGGTATGAAGTCTTGGCGAATGTGGAAAGTCTCACTGATAGCATGTGGAGTCATCAGTTCGAAATGACTCTTGGAAAATGGTGCTCATCGGCGTAATGTGGAAGTCTCGGTAAGAATTCTTTCTGAAGGTTGATTCTCTCACTGACATCGAATATCAATATGACTCCTGGCTTTCGTATGAAGTCTTGGCAAAAGTGGTATGTTTGGCCAACAAGATAGACTCAAGGTGACTTGGAACCTACGGGGTGAAGTCTTGGCGAAGAGCGTTTGTCTTTCCGATGGGATCTTGATGTCGGTATGACTCTTGGTGATTGTTCAGAGTAACACATGAAGGCTTGATGTGATGTCTTGGTGAAAGAAAAATGTATTTCCAACTCCATATGACATGTTTGCTTGATGTGAGGTCTTGGAAAAAGATGAATGTCTTGCTGACTGTCAGGTGCTTTGGTGAAACTTAAGGAGACTCGGTATAACCTCTTGGCGATAGCTAGATGTCTTAGCAATAGCATTGGCAGATGAATTCAACTGGAGGTCAGTGAGAGGTCTCACCGATCATGCTGATGAGGAGACTCTTGCTGATAGATGGATGTTGATAGGAATACAATGGGTTTTGGTATGACTTGAAGGCTCAATGTGATCTCCTGGCGATAGCGATAGTCTCACCGATGTGCATGCTGAGGTTGATGCAACTTGTAAGCTTGGTGGAGCCTCTTGCCGATGGAGACGAATCTTGGAAACAATGTGTAAATGGGTCTTGTGGCATCGGGGAGACACTTCTTATGTCTCACCAACATACGACATAGGTTGAACGCCTTTTGACCAAGTGAAGACTATCTGACATGGTGTATTCTGGACCAATCAGAGAAAGCAGGATGTGAACTATTTGCTAAACCGTTTCTGTGTGGAAGTTGGAAAACTAAAACATGAGGAAGTGGAAACATATAATGATGCTAGGCTAGATGATTCATTAGTTCTGATCCGACAGTTGGAAAAGAATGATTTCATAGAGCCTGTTGAGAATGAATGTATATATGTATGCATTGGATGTTCTGTAAGTGAGGATGATAGAAAGATGACAGGAGCTTGAGAGCCGAGAGGCTGGCTGAAAGGCCGAGGCCATGAGGTCGAAAGGAAGGTTGATCTGTTGCTTCTAGTTGTATCTAGAATGAACAAGATGTATTCTCTGAAAGGCTAAGAGCCTGAAACTAGATTGTAACTTTCTGTTGCTGAATAATACAATGGCTCAAACTTTGGAGAGTACAGTTTTTTACCTAAAAGGGTTTTCCCCACATAAATCTTCGTGTTCTATTGTTTGTCTCATCTTTCACGTCTTTATTGGTTATGTTAGAGAATTTGTTAATGCATGTTGTTGAATTTACATGTGTTTTTTTCAGAAGGATTGATGTGGGAAATAAATTGTGTTTGTTTCCACTTTAGGACATAGTTGTACGTGTATTTGAGGCAACCTGATCAAAATTAAAGTTACCGAAGGCACTACTGTTCATGGAGGTTTCTTGGTTTCTATGAGATTCCCTCCATTGATTTCCTTACAAGTGGTATCAGAGCCTTCTTCTGGTTGCTGGTTCTGGGTATTTCTCCTGTGATGATTTCTTAGCTTGAATAGGAGGGAAGAAATTTGGAGGAATGGACTGATGTATTGATCCTTTGATGAGTGGAAGCCTTGTGGTATTCTGAGACAACATGCAGCTTGAAGGATGGTCAAGATGGAAAAAGGAGTTGATCATGTTTTGATCTGTGTCTCCTAGCTAGTAGAGGTTTAACCTTGGAGTATGAGGTGGATTTCTTTACTTTGTGGATGTGTAGCAGTAAAGCTTTCATATTGGGCATCTATGTGTCAGGCTCCTAGGTGATATGGAGAAGCCTAGACTGTTTCTCAGTCATGGAAGAGAGTGCTTATGCTAGGTAGTGTTTCCTAGTGTTGGAAGGCACAATTTCCTATTAACCTCGAATACATAAAGGCTATGGAGTTAATCATCAGATGATTTGGTAGCTTCTGAAATAACCTTTCTCTCTTTTTCGGATGCATGACATGTTGGTGGTTCAGATTTGGCCTGTAAGGGGCCTGGATTTCCTGAACTGATATTTTCTTTTGAAGGATGTTTTGTACTTGCATGGCTCTATGATTTTACAGGTTTTACACGGTTAAGCAAAACTTGTGGTCTTGTGGAGTTGTTAAGCTATTTTATAAACACTGAATTTTTTGGGGTGGTGTTGAATGAGATAGTTGCAGTTCTGCATGCATGCTTGGTGCATGGTTAGAGGAGGTATGTTTTTCTTCTTTGCATGGGAGTGTTGGTACGTGATTTGTCACTCAACATTCCTATGGTGGTGCTTGTGGATTCCTTGATTATGGTGCTTGTTGTGGACATGATTGGTAAATCAGGTTTGGCATGATCTGGTGTTTGAGTCATGTTGTCTATGTGGATATTCTCTTTGAAATCTCAATGTTGTAGTTTTCCAATGTGATGATGGGTTTTCATGTTTGATGATTGTGATCTATGAGTTATGCAGTTGATGGATTAGCTACCCATTGGCTGTAGTGAGATAACTTGGATGTGGAATGTCTTTATCCATGAGATTGATTCATTGTTGGTGCAGACTTGCTAGTTGGCCTTATCTGTGGTCACTTGTGCATTCGTGTGATTGTTTTGAGATGAGAGGATGGATTTTGTTGAGTACCTGAGTAGTCGGTTATGGGAACCTAAAGCAAGTGGTCATGATGTTAGGAGAGCTTGGGTGTCACTTTTCAGTGGGATCTTTAGCAGTGACTGTGGATTCATCACATGGTGGTGAGTGGTATTATTTAGTATTGCAAAAGGGTTCTTTCAATTTTACATGGACATTATTTGAAGATGTGCAACATCTTGGAACCATGGAGGATGCTTGGAGTCTTTGGCTAAGGTGTTGGTGGTGCTTGATAGGTGATGTTGATTTTAAGTCTATTTGCTTTATGTCATGGTATACTCTTGCTTGTGCACTAGAGTTTTGGAATTGTGCATTGTACTTGAGACAATGGTGAGGTCACTTGAAGCATGGTATCTCCTATGGGGATGTGTAGATCATGGTGTCATGATAAGTTCCTGATTCAGACGATTGGAGCTTTGATAGTGGTTTGGTAATTCTTTATGTATTGAGTGCTTTGATTATTTGCTTGATACTTCGTGATAGTGCAATAATGTAGTTGAAGTTTAGCATGAGATGATCGGTTGCCAGTACTCATGGATACATGAAGAATAAGGTGAGGCTGTCTTTCTCTTGTGAGAGAAGTGTTGCTGCTTGTTACTCTTGTTGAATTTTTTTAGCAAAAAGTCTGAGAAGCCTACACCTAGGTTGAACGTGAGTTCAATAAGAGACCTATGAGGAGATTTCTCTTGGATTAGTCATGATGGCTTGTATATATTGAAGGAGTATTCTCATGCCTAGTCTTGGTCTACTCAAAAATTTATCTGAAAGGTATTTGGCTCATTATATTTTTCAAATGTGTTTTATGTTCACTTTCATGATATGGATCTTGAATTATTGTTTAATGGTTCTGGAGGATTCATAGTGGAAGTTGTATAGTTTGTTTTATCTCCTTGAGCTTTTGTGTTATGTCATTTATTGATAAGAATTGGTAGGAGATGATGTATGGACTGATTTCCTAAAATGGAGAATGAACTAGCTTGATCTTCTTTGAGATGCTTACATCCATGTTTTTAAAGTTGGTTTTATCGTGGTGATTGAACAAATGGATGTTGTTAAGTATTTTCTTTGGGGATGTGAAGAAGATCATTCTTGACACAACTGGCCATTAGAAGTGTATGTAGGAGGATGTTCTACAGGAAGATGATGTGCATAGTTTCTCTTTGTGGCCGTGATGGTTTGTGGTGAGAAAAATGTTTCTTGTAGCAGTTTGTTGCATTGTGGATATTTCCTTGGCACTACATGGTTACATTTCCTATGTGTTGTTATTGGTAGACTTGTGATGTCTTTGGATTACTCAGATAGTGGGAGTTCCTATTGTGTTTTGTCTTCTTTGACTAGTTGACACTTGGAGCTTGCATTTGCTGTTGATGGGTTGGTTTTGGAGTGGCATGAGTTTACTAATAGCTGATACCTTTGAGGTATGTGTGATTGGATGGAATAGCACGAGTTGTGAGTGCTTTCAGTCATGTGGTTTTATCAATTGGATGGAAGCAGTCAGTCTGATTGTTGTTCTGACTAGTGTTCTTTATCTTGTTTCTGGAGAATGACTTCACTGTTGTGTTCTATTTGAAGGTTTGAAGTTGATATGGCCTCTTTATAGCATTTTGAGCATAGTGAAGTGGTAGCAGTATATTTTTGATGATATCACTGGGATATTTTTCTTGTGTTCATTGGAATGGTGCTTATTCACCTTGGCGATGTATCTTTCTTCCACAGGTGGAAGATGACAAGATTGTTGCTTGAATGGTGGACATCTTGGATGTTGGAGCAGAATTCTTGATAGAGCATGTTTGAGGTCTAGGTGGTTTCTTGGAAGGCTGTGATCAATCGCTTTGGTCGACAATGAGTTGCAGTTGGATGCCTGGTCTTTGTTGTAGATTGTCTAATGGACTTTTCTCTATGGAATCATGTTGATTGGGTGTCTTGAGTGTTGCGGGGTCTAAACTAGTGGAGCTAGTGTGATCTTAGTTTCTAGTTGCTTTGGAGGTCCCTGTGTGATCTTCGTCAAGTGGGAGATTGTTGGAATCATGTGCCTCAATCTCACAGGCTAAAACCTCTTGTGAGCAATTTCGATGAGACTATGGAGATGTCTAACTGACTTACTAGTTGATCCTAACTATCGCTATGACTTTTGGAATGTCTTGGCAATCGGCATAATCGACAACCCTTGACATACCCTTGGATAGTCAATATGATGTCTCGGCGATGGTAGAAAGTCTAGCCAATGGAACTATCAGTATGACTTTCTTCTATCAGAATGTGTCCTAGCAATGGAAGATGTCTCATCGATATGGTGTTACACTTGTGGTCATGAGAGTATCTCATATGCTTCGGTGTGAAGTCTTGTGGATATGGAAAGTCTTGCCGATAAGAATTCACTTGGATTCATCAAGGTGACTTGAACACTCAGGAAGATCTCTTGGTGATAGTCGAGATGTCTGGCTAATACAATAGTCTGATGGGTCTACCTTTGGTGTGACATGGTGTATTCAGTGTAACCCTCTACTGAGTGGGTTGGTCTCACCAACAGTTATACACTAGGAGTCTTTAGAGTGACACAAAGGGTTCGGTACGAACTCTTTCTGAAGGATGGCTCTCTCACCGATGGTTGTGAGACTTTGGTGTAACACATAAGGCTTCGGTATGAAGTCTTGGAGAATGTGGAAAGTCTCACCGATAGCACGTGGAGTCATCAGTTCAGTATGACTCTTGGAAAATGGTGCTCATCGGGGTAATGTGGAAGTCTTAGTAAGAATTCTTTCTGAAGGTTGATTCTCTCACCGACATCGGATATTGATATGACTGCTGGCTTCGGTATGAAGTCTTGGCGAAAGTGGTATGTCTGGCTAATAGGATAGACTCGGGGTGACTTGGAACCTATGGGGTGATGTCTTGGCAAAGAGTGTTTGTCTTGCTGATGGGAATCTTGATGTCTGTATGACTCTTGGCGATTGTTTGGAGTAACACATGAAGGCTCAGCATGATGTCTTGGTGAAAGACAAATATCTTTCCAACTCAATATGACATGTTTGCTCGATGTGAGATCTTGGAAAAATACAAATGTCTTATTGACTATCAGGTGCTTTAGTGAACCTTAAGGAGACTCGGTATAACCTCTTGGCGATAGTTGGATGTCTTAGCAATAGCATTGGAAAATGAGTTCAACTGGAGGTCGGTGAGAGGTCTCACCGATCATGCTGATGAGGAGACTCTTTCCAATAGATGGATGCTAATAAGAATACAATAGGTTTTGGTATGACTTGAAGGCTCAATGTGATCTCCTGGTGATAGCGATAGTCTCACCGATGTGCATGCTGAGGTCGATGCAACTTGTAAGCTCGGTGGAACCTATTGCCAATGGAGACAACTCTTGGAAACAATGTGTAAATGGGTCTTGTGGCATTAGGAAGACACTTCTTGTGTCTCACCAACATGCAACACAGGTTGAACGCCTTTTGATCGAGTGGAGACTATCCGACGTGGTGCATTTTGGACCAATCAGAGAAAGTAGGATGTGAACCGTTTGCTGAACCGTTTCTATGTGGAAGTTGGAAAACTAAAACATGAGGAAGTGGAAACATCTAATGATGTTGGGTTGGATGATTCATTAGTTCTGATCTGACAGTTGGAAAAGAACGATTTCATAGAGCTTGTTAAGAATGAATGTATATATGTATGCATTGGATGTTCTTTAAGTGAGGATGAGAGAAAGATGATAGGAGCTTGAGAGCCGAGAGGCTAGTTGAAAGGCCAAGGCCATGAGGCTGAAAGGAAGGTTGATCTGTTGCTTCCAGTTGTATCTAGAATGAACAAGATGTAATCTTTGAAAGGCTAAGAGCCTGAAACTATATTGTAACTTTCTGTTGCTGAATAATACAATGGCTCAAACTTTGGAGAGTGGGGTTGTTTACCTGAAAGGGTTTTCCCCATGTAAATCTTTGTGTTTTGTTGTTTGTCTCATCTTTCATGTCTGTATTGGTTTTGTTAGAGAATCTGTTAATGCATGCTATTGAATTTACATGTGTTTTTCTCAAAAGGATTGATGTGGGAAATAAACTGTCTGTTTCCACTTTAGGATATAGTTGTATGTGTCTTTGAGGAAACCTGATTGAAATTAAAGTTACCAAAGGCACTACTGTTCATTGAGGTTTCTTGGTTTCTATGAGATGCCTACCACCTTTTCCTTTACACCTAATGGAGGAACCAAACCCCACAACAACACATAATTGGGTGGAATGGTTTCTTCATTCTGAGTATACATTGATTAGAACCTACAAAGGTAAAGTATCACACCATTGTTTACCTTTGTATGTCTCAAACAAATTGGATTTTATGGAACTCATGTGGCAAATGAATGTCATGGATTATGAAATGTTTAGAAAGCCTAGGAAAGTTATTGTGCTACGTCCCCAGTGTACTTTTTCTTATTTTAAGGTCACTTCCCCTGAGGCATATGAATGGTTAGGAATCATGGTAAATAATATGAGGATGCCTATTGAGGAAATTAGAGAATTTTATCTAAAAGGATTTGTGGCAAGAAGGAGAAGACAAAAGAACTTAGGGTTCATTCATCAGAAATTCCTCTATAGAGGTGATGTCCTAAGAAACTTGACAAGTGATGAGGTTGTCATGACAAGAAAGAAGGAATGGAGTGCTATCATGAGTATTGAAGAAATGGTTATGAAATGTTATCATGAGTATTGAAGAAAGGCTTATGAAAAGGAATGCTTGTTATGAAAGTCCATCTAGTGAAATTGAGAATCCACTGGAGAGAGCTTTCATTATGTTACGAAATTATTAGTGTGGTGTGTTTAAGGTGAAAGTAAAAGAAGCTACTAATAGAGCACAAGTCCTCTTGGAACAACAACATGCTATGGATATTACAGAGAAGCTTGCAGATGTTCAAGAAGTCAAGGAGGAAGAAAGTGTAGAACATATACTAGGAAGTGAGGAGATAAAGCATAAATTCCCTCTTCCCCATATTGAGGAAATTCATATTACAGATATTCCCCCTAATAGGATTGTAACATTGCAATATGATAAGGATAGGGATGATGACTCCAAGATCAAGGAATGTGATGAGTTCCTTGTAGATAATAAATTTGTGTAGTGAAAAGAATTTCAATATTTTATGATTCAATAGTGGAGTAACAATATAAAGGAAAAAGTTGAATTGGCTTGAGCTAATGCTGACCTTGCTCACTAGGAGGAAGCTGAGAAACCAGAAGAGGAGAAAATCAAGGTTGAAATTGCTGCCATTACTCCCACTAAGGACAAAAAAATAGTTACAGATAGTGAAATTATGTTATTACCTGGATGTACTATCATTGTTGCCATAGAATATGATGCAGTGAGAAGAGATCCTTAGGCATTAATATCTGAGGAACAATTTTGGGATAAGGTGTTTGGATCAAGATATAGTCAAAAGTTGCACAATCTTGTAATATGGTATATGGCACCTAACACTGGTAAACATGAAGTTGCTAGGCCTGTTGAGGAAGTTATTGGTTCTTTATTGGTCAAAAGGGCTACTGACATAACTCCTTTTCAAGTAGCTAAATTGACTGCTCATGTTGCAATGCTTAGTGTAGATACTACACAAATTTATCAAAAGAGATATGATTCTCTTGTTAAGGAGCACAACAAGGCCTTAGAAGAATTGAATAAAATGAGAGCCACCCTTTGGGCTGCTCAAAAGACTACAACTTTTCCATCATCTTCTTCAATTGATTAGGCTACCCAAGATAAGGAGACCTTGATCTTGAAGATTAAGGATTTAAGTGATTAGTTGAGTACTGATAAGAAAAATGTCAGAAAGGCACAACTTTGTATTGTTAAGGTGGTTAGTGAAATCTTTGAAGATTTTATAAAGCATAGGGTGACTAAGTTGATCCACAAGGCTAATGAGGTTTGGGATACCTTCAAGAATATTCATGAGGCGAATATTAAGTATCAACAAGTACAAGAGGCCTTTAAAAGTAAATGGAATAATTGGATTAATAGAGTAAGTAATTTGAAGGAAATGATGCCCAAGATGAATGAGGATCCTGAGGAACCAACCAATATTCTTGAACTCTTGCAAATCATTGAATCAATTAATGAGATAAATAATTTTCATGGGAGGCTAGGTGTACAACTCCAAAATAAGGTGAAGATATTCAAGGAAATGGAGGAACGAGGTACGCCTAAAATACTAAGCCCCAAAGGTGAGTTACTATCATTTGATTCTTGGAAGGAAGAATTGGGAGAAATGCTTAGATCAACCATGATGCAATTGACTACCACTAACTACATTCTTTTCAATGCAAGTATTGATGCAATGGGGGACATTGACACCAAGATGGATATCTTTGTTAAAGAGGCCAAAATCTTGATTGGTGGTAGGTATTCTAATTACATTAATAGAGTACAAAGCTTATTAGATGTAAGTTGGCCTACTAAAGAATAATATAATACTTGGTTGGAGAAATACACAAAATAAATAATGGATAGGAGAGGAGCAATGCATAGCATGAATATAGTACATATTAGGCTTTTGATAAAACATGGTAAAATATTATTCTCTCCTCAATATTGAAGTGGATAGCATGTGGTGCTAGTATGCATTTAAGAAATTTTGAATTTTTATTTCTTTCTTTGTCTTGCTTCACAAGTTTTTGTTGTCTAGTCTTCCCACAATTGGCATTGTTTTGGGTGCATGGGGGATATTTTTAAAGTTGTTGTAACAAACTAATGATGAATTTGAGGTGGGACCTATTTTTCATAGTGAGTTGAGGTTAATTTTGCCTCATGCTTATTTTCTCCCCAAAAGAACTCAAGTGTAATTGAAAATAGAATATTGTTGTAATGGTCCAATGGAATTTTGACATGTTTGCTTCCTAGCCTAAGGCTTGTTTAGCTCTTTCGCTCCTATAAGAAAGAATTCAAGGCCAAAAGTAGTAGTTAGTTGAAAAATTGGGTCTATATTGTGAAATTGAAGAAGTATATCACATGTTTCTATTGATTCTTATTTTTTGAGTTAAGAATTTTACTATTGTATATGTAATTCTAATAACATTTATAGCAATTGCAATACATAGTGTTACTCATTCCATGGTTATTGTCTTCCTTGTGCGTATTTTATGAGTTATGAATAAAAGAAGTCAAGGACTCTTCTATTCATCTCTGTTGTCTTGCAATGGATGTTTAATTTCATACTTGCCATTTGATTTAAGGAATTAATGTAAGTGATTCTGTGAAGTTGATAACTCATAGAAATTAGATACGAGGATTCTTGTAAGTAGTAATAATTGTGAATTTTTGGAGAGGTGTTGTAAAGAAATGTCTCTTAGCATTGAAGTTGCTATTGTCTAAGTTGTTACTAATCACATATTTTGATATGGACTCTATGGTTAAGATAATGGAATTGGTTCATGCAAAGTTCTTTTGGTTTACTTTTTGTGTACACCTTTCAGCTAATCATCTTAATTTACAAATTTTCATTTGAAGATCATTGTGATTGTAGTATGTTGATGTTGTGGCTTCTCATGTTCAAAGTATAAAGCATTGAAAAATAAGCTACCAACTTATTTAATGCATTGGAAGCTTGAGAATTTTATGAGAAGTATTTGTTATTTACAATGTGTGTGATTATTGTTGAATAAATTTTTAAGTATATACATTGTGGGATCACCCTCCCAAGTTTTTTTGTCCCTCAGTATTGTTTGGCATTAATGTCAATACACTAAGGTTGGAGTTTCAGGTTGTTCACATGGTGATTTTCTTTAGTGTTGCATGAGTTTATATATCCATGCCAATTCTCATCTGCATTTGGTATTGTAACATTCATTTTCATATCTATCGACATCTTTGCTGAAGTGTAGTGATATAGGTTATATTCTAAAATGGGTCATTGCTACATAATTCATAAAGACATATTGTTCTCTAATTTTTTTTTTGAAATTGTTGTAGAGTGAAAAGTGTTTCTCAAAAACAAGGCATATTAACACTTTTTATACAAGGAATCATTATCATGGAGAGATTCTTAATCTAAAAAGGTGGAAAATGATAAAAGGAAGTAATGATAATGTTTTCTCAAGTCAAAGTTACAAGAATATTTTACATCATCAGTGGTAATTATTTTTGTTGTTGAATGGGAATTTATTCCCATCATAATACCCAGACATGAAATATCATTATGTTGCATTTGAAAGCTTTTAGAAGCTTTGATAAACTCGGTGTTTAATTCATTCTTATATTTGTAGGGTTTGTTACCCTAATCATGGTGGTTGTTTGTGAGCAAAGCTTATCTCAGAAGTTAATTGCATGGTTTGCAAGGAGACAAGAACTTTCAATAAAGAGCAATGGTGAAGAGATTTTGGTTGAGCCAACATTGGGTGTATTCCTTTCTTTGTGTTTTTGCATCTTTATTAACCTAAGTGTTGGTCAATCTTGCCCTTAATGTTGTTTAGCTGTATCAGGATCCTTGAGTTTATTGAGCTTAGTGTTTTCTTGTTTAAAACAGTTGTTAATAGAAGAGAGTTTGTTTTTTTAACCTGTGCACATCTTAATGATGGGTCTATGTAGATGAGTTTTTCTTCAAATATTCACAGGTTTCTTGATAGTTTTTAAAAGTCTCTTTTATTGTCAATTATTTAGTGTCAAGAAGTGAAAAGTGAAACCGTTTTGGATTATCCTTGTGACAGGTTTGTAAATACAAGTTTTTTTTTGTTAACAAGATTCAAAAACAGAGAAATCTTGGGTGGGCTTGTTGTTGAGTTTAAGGGTTTGTTTTTTATGTGTAAAATGTTATTTTTGTTAAGAATCCCGCTTTAGATTTGTCATTAAAATAAGGGTTTCTATCTTGTAAAGTGTCACATGTTTCTCTTTGGATTAGAGAGCCTTGTCTTTATTTGTAAGATTATTTGGGTTTGTTAGCTCTATAGATTTTGTAACAATTTTATATTGTTTTCTCATAACATTTTCTTGACAAGTTTGTTTACTGGTGGATTATAGAGGAATATTTGTATTAAAAATGTATTTGTGTAACTGGAAAAAGTAGTTGCTAGTTTAATTTCATCTGGAATTTTCTCATACAATTTTCAAATAAATTCTTTATTCCAAAACAAAGATCATATATATGATTTGTAATGCTCATACATTGAACTTGATGAGAGGTTTTTGAAAAACACATAATATATCATTCAAAAAGGACAATATATATATTGTTTTTGAAAATTGACACATTAGAATTTTGATTATGAAGTGATGACATAACAAAATTTATAATTAGAGAAATAGAGATCAACTTTGTATTCAAATTGCTTCATATTTGTATATTTTTCAATAAGACTATCAGTGAGATAGCGCCATTGTCAGTGAGACAAATCAGGTAGTGAGGTTTTGTACAAATAATAATTTTCAGATAAGGTCAGTGAGGGAAAATTCGAGTGGTTTTATTCCCCAAGAGGGTTTCAACTCAAGACACATTTTGTGTCAATATTTTTAATGTGTTTGCTTCATTATCTATTCATTTATATTTTAGCATAAGTACATTCATAATCAAATTAACATTTAAAGAATTAAAAATTGAATTTGATTTTTAACACTGATTCACCCCCCCTCTCAGTGTTAACTATACTCCAATAGGTTTACAAAGCCCAAAGAGTAGGAATAGAAGTTACACAACTCCTATTCTTTCATTGGCCAATCCCTTTAGAAGTATTGATTATTGGAAAAGGAAAAATCCATAGGTACTTCTGAATATCAGCTTGGTTCTAGAAAAATAACCAACACTTGGCTACCACCCATCACAACACATTTTCTAAGCAAGATCTTCCTACATAGAGAAAAAACCATAATGAACCCTTGCACCTTGAGGTATACATTAATAAAAAAAAAAATTATGCAATTATTGGTAGAGGGTGAAGCAGGTTCGAACATATGCACTCTAGAATTGGTTACAACATAGGGATTCTCTGACACTTGTATAGACACATCTAAGAAAATTATCATCAAGGCTTATGATGATGTTGAGTGTTCATCTAAAGGTGTAATCACACTTCTCATAAGGGCTAGGCCTGTCATTCAAAATACAATATTTTGATTCTTGGATCTAGACCTACCATATAACCCCCTCCTTTGTTGTCTATCGTTTCATGCCATGAGCGTCGTTCCCTTCACGTACCCTTGATACCTTAAGTTTCCCTATAATGGCATCAAGATCACCATATCAAGGGATCCTGACCCTTTCCAATATTATAGTAATATGAAGGGGACTATTGAGTATCAAGTTCCTATCAATTACGAAGCCTCTTCCTCCGCCTCATCACATTACATTGATCCCTCATGACTAGAAAAATAATTCACTCCATCTTCCACACCTTTTGAACCTAAATTCTAGATCCACATGGGATGTGGAGAATATAACATTGAGAGCTTATTTTGTGTTGGGAGGTTGTGTTGATGGTGCCAGGTTGACCCACAACATGTAGGTAAGATAAAAGTGAAATATCTCATCTCTCTTGAAAAAGACAAACAACAATCAAGCTAATCACCTCCCAAGGTCTTTGATGTTGGTTCACAATTTTGTTTCACTAAGTGGTCAATATGACTATAATGTTCAAGGAGCCTACTGGTGTTGACCTTTTGGATTGTTATAAGATCAAACATATATTTAAACCTACTTTAACCAATGGTTTTAAAGAAATAAAAAAAGATAGATTAAAGCTTCTAAACTAAAGATAATGTTGCTTCATCCAACTAATCAGACTTGTTACCTTCCAAGGAATTCCTAAACTGAAACTGCAGAATAAAGTTAACTTGTAATTAATACAAAGTTTCATTCATTCACAATGCAAACTTTAACAGTAGATTGCAAATCATCATTTAAACAAAACATAAGATAAAACTTCATTCCTTGAGAGTTTTCTCAATCAAATAATTAACCCAAGATAAATACCATTCTGGGGCACAATATGAAGTAGATTTAAATCTGGTTGCTTCTACTATTGGTGAAATAGATAAACAACATTTACAAATCTAGCAAAAAACCCATGTACAAAAAACCCATGTCTTCGAATTATCTCCATCTATACTAAGAAATTCTAGAAGATACATCACTTCCTCCTACTAAACTTAACTCCTATTCTACTTCTACTCTTGAGTTTATCTAGCTTCTAACCCTAACAAGTTGCTAAATCTTAACCAAAAACAAGATGAAAAAGAAGATCTCTGCTCTTGATATATCTCCCCCTTACAAAGAGGCAAAAGTGCCATATTTATACACACATGTCAAAAAAATGCATTGGCCCCCGTTTTAGGGTTTACAAAATAAGTTAGCTATAGAAAACATCAGCCCTAGAAGAGTTTGAACAAAGTCAATGATGTAGTAAATGTGTGCACTCCATTTATGTCAACTAAAGATCTCCCTCAAGCATGGTCTTTAGATTGTTTACAACCACCATCATTAACTCACAGCCCTCATGTCCATCATAAGACTTTACATGTTTCATCCTTGACCTTGAAAACTACTCTGTAGAGTGGCTTGAGTGCTCCAAGGGTATTTCCATTCATGCCCACCTACTTCAGCCAATGAACGTCTCGTCCATCATTAAGACTTGCGACTGCCTCCCTCTACACTTTCCTCTTGACCTAGAACCTTTGCGGATTGACTTCCTTGAGAAACAACATTAGATGTCCTCAACCTGCTTTAATCCTATGAAACAATGCCTTCATTAGTCCTCTAAAGCATAGAAAATATCATCATTCATCCTACCTTTCATATATCTTTCATTCAATTATACTTAGCAAAAAGAGACTCAACTCTGCCAGAGGCATAACCAAATCCGAACTAGAAACATACTCACCTTTAATACCGGTGGGGGTGGAGTCAAAATGAAACTGGAACTGGGACCGGAGTTGAAATGGGAACAAAACATGGAAATAACCAACATTCCGGAGTTCAACCCACATTCTGGCTCTGCATCCATAAAAAAAAGTAATCAGGACCGCAACAAGGTGGGGGCAGAGTTGGAAACAAAATGGGGAAACAAAAACTTTACAAAAAACCAAATCCAAAATCCATTCCAAACCTGGCCCCACAAAAGAGAGCAAACCCAAGGAACAAACATAGAAACAAATGCAAATAGGATTGGAGCAAAAACCAATCTCGGGTGAACCACAATGGGGGTGGAAGTGGAACAAAAACTCGACCCTGAACTTTCTCCAAATTCTAGGTTCGGCTTCCATCTTGGCTCCACCTCTAACAACAAAAAAAAAATGAAAAAAGGATGAAAAAGGAAAAGGGAAGAAAAAACCCCATGAAAAAAATGATTGGAACAAAAGGAAAAAGAAACGAGCTCAGAGGAATTGGGACCAGAATGAAACCCAGACTTGGAACTTTATAAAAGTTCTAGAGTTCGGTTTTGGTCTAGGTCCCACTTCCGCCAAAGCAAAAAAAAGAGGAAGAAAGAAAATTGGCGGAACTAGGACTAGAAGGGGAAACAAAACTGGAACTTAGAAAAAGTTCTGAAATTTAGTTTTGTTCTGTGTCCCATGCCCACCAGAACAAAGGACGATAAACAAACAAAACAAAGGAAACTAGCAGAACTGAAACTGGAATGGAACTTGAAACCTGGAACCTAGAAAAGTTCCAAAGTTCAGTTTCGGTCTGTGTTCTGCATCCGCCAGAACAAAATAGAAAACACCTAAGGTAGAAAATAAAATGCCAAAGGAAACATAACAAAAAAATGGGGGGACCTATTTTAAACAAGTTTAAAATGGGGTGGTTATGCAAGGCATAACAATTGGTGACTAGAAAAATGGTTTAACCATTTTTAAGAAACTGAAGGATTCAGTCACCCAGAACTCTTGGTTGATGGACATCATAATTCAAGTTAGGTCAGCTCCAAAAATCAAGGTTGATCTAGAATCTCAAAATGTAAGTCAACACTGGCTACCCCTGAATCTATGTGTGTGCTTGATGGTGCATCACCCTTTTACAAATTTTTCCTCATCTTTTGAACAATAATGTGTAAGATTTGAACTACATGAGTTGATTCCCTTTAGATGTTGTGCAATGATATCTTGGGCATTGCTCCACTGCCAGTCAAGTGTCCATAGCTCCGATGGAGATACCTCTAGTTTTCTCATAGCATTGCTCTACTGCTAGTCAGGCATCCATAGCCCTAGTAGAGATATTGGAATCACCCATTCATATTGAGTTTTCTTTTCTTAGATAGTTCTCTCTTTTTTCTTTTCTCTTGGAGTTTTAGATATTTCATTCAATTATTTCTCAATATGTCAGATGCCCGACATCTGTTCTAGGTTGAAAACTACCATGGACCTCATAACAACATATGGGGAATTGGATTTTTCACTCAAATCTTACAACACCATCCCCATAAGACAAATATACCATTACAAAAGGAGATTTTTTTGATGATTTATGGAAGATTTAGTAGTAGTTAATGAATATTTTTTACTTTACACCTTGTCCTTAGTAACTTTCCACAAATTTCATTGATAATGGACATAAAACAATGAATTTAGGACAAAATCATCTGACCAAAAAACCTAAAAATATCTAAACCAACCTCGCTATAGGAAACCAAAGTATACTTCAAATAACAACCCCTTTACAACTGCATAAAATGAAGGTCCCCACAAAAAAAAACAAAGGGACAACAAGGAAAAGAACAAAAGAAAGACAAACAAGGAAAACAACAAAACTATTTACATATACACAACTAAACAAAATACAAGATCTTTCATGGCCCAAAGTAATGTTTAAGAAACTATCCATTAATAGGCAATGGAACAAGTCCTGTTAAAATGCTTAGTCGAAAAGCATTTTCTCCTAGGATTTTAGCAATTCGATAGGGGCCCAACCAAAGCTTATCAAACTTCTCGTGATCACCTTTCTTTTCATTAGCCTTATCCCATAGCAACACAAGGTTTGATATTCTGAAAGCCTTGATTTTGGCTCTTTTGTCAAACCAATGTTTGACAATAGTCTTGGTGTCTAAAGAATTGCTGCAAAGCAACATCTTGTTGCTCTTCTAATCTTAGCAAGCCAACTAACCTCATTTCAATCCTATCATCACTAGAGTAAAATTTTTGCATAAATTTTAGGATACGTATTTGCAAGTGAATAGGAAACATGGGCTCTTGGCCATTTACTAGCTTAAATGGTGAAGTCTTTAAAGCAGCCTTGATCTTAGTCCTATCTTCCCACAAAGAAAATCTTAGCTCGGTATGCCAATCCCTAGGATTGTTCTCTAATAGTTTTTTTATTGCTCCTACGAGATTCTTACTAGTTGATTCCACAACTCCATTTCCTTGCGGATAATAGTTTGAAGAATACTTTAAAACAATCTTATGATCATAAGCCCATGAAATGAACTCGGCAGAAGAAAAGGCAGGACCATTGTCACATACCAATGCGAAGGGCATTCCAAACCTAGCTTTGATGCATTCAGTGAGGAACTTGATTACCACTTCTATTGTGCTATTCTTGCAAGGTATAGATTTTTTCCATCTCATGTAGTAAGTTGTGGCAATCAAAATGAATTTGTGTCTTGTAGAAGAATTTGGGTTAATTACCCCAATAAAATCAAGTTCCCATTGGGAAAATGGCCTTACCTCATATACTGGTTGTAGAGGCATTGCTGGGTGGCACTCCCTTGATGCAAAAATTTGACATACATGACATGTCCTTACGTGTTGATGTGCATCCCTGAACAAACATGGCCAATAATAACCATATTTGAGAATCTGATGTGATAAAGAATCTACAGAACCATGGCCAGTGCCATATTTCCCATGAAATTCAGCGATTGCATGCCTAGCTTCTTGTTGATCAAGGCATCGTAGATAAAATCCTTCAAAATTCTTTATGTATAACAATCCTCCTTTGAGCATATATTGGGAGCTTTTCATTCTTAGTGCTCTTCTCTAAGTTGTATTCATTCCCTCTAGGAATTGATTATTGAGCATGAAATAAATAATATCAGCATACCAAGGGTCATTGGAAAAGGATTGTGTTGTGTATTACTAACAAATAATGTTCTCACCAGCATCTGCATTGATTTAGACATGCCTTGACCTCGAACAAGTTTCATAGGGCATATCTCTAGATCGAACTCCTATAGAATAGCCATCCATTTCCCCCTTCGTTCTCCCAACTCGCTCTGTATAAGTAGACACTTCATAGAAACATCAAGAACTACACCAATAATCTAACTTCGAAGGATGTAATTCATGAACTTCTTGACAATTCTAACCAACGCAAAAGCTTTTTTTTCAAATGGTGGGTACTTGACTTTAGCATTCTTAAATGGGGAACTCATGAAGGCAATTGGCCTCTCATCCCCCTCCTCTCTTAGTTGTGTTAGGACAGTTGCACACGAGTGTTCAGAAGCAAAAGACTAAATATAAAATGGCTTCAAGTAGTCAGGATTGGTGAGGACTGGCGCTTCGGAAATGGATTTCTTAACTTGAGAAAATGCAGCCTTTTCCTCATTACTCCATTCTATTCTAACATCTTTCTTCATCATTTCGTTCAAAGGTTTAACAATCTCTGCAAAACCTATGATAAACTTTCTCATAAATTTGATCTTTCCAAAGAAAGATCACATCTCCTTCTTACTTCCTAGCATGGTTAACTTTAATATAGACTCAACTCAATCTGGATCTATCGATATCCCTCTTTCCAAGATTATGTGTCCCAAAAGTTTCCCTTCAGAAACCCTGAATACACACTTTTTAGGATTCAGAGAGACACCATATTGGATACATCTTTCAAGAACTTTAGCCAAGTCTGTAGCATGGTTTAGTCTATCTTTAGAGAATACTGTTAGGTTATCCATGTAAATAATGATGCATTTACCAATCAAATCTTTGAATGCTACGTCCATGGCACGCTGAAAGGTTGCTCCAGTGTTTATCAAACCAAATGGCATCCCCCTGTAAGCAAATGTTCCCCACTTAGTAGTGAAGGATGTCTTCATTTTGTCTTCATAATTAATGATCAATTGATTGTACCCGGAATAGCCATCCAAGAATGACATCATTTGAGACCCATTGATAGTTTGCAATACTTCATCTAGAGAAGGGAGTGGGTAGTTGTCTTTTTTTGAAGCTCTATTCGGATTCCTGAAATCTACACATAACTTGATCTCTCCATTCTTCTTACCATCTGTAACCAAGTTAGCCACCCATGTTGAATGTCATAAATGGAAGATTATTCTTATAGAAAGAAATTTATGAACTTCCTTAAAGATCAGTGGTTCAATCAAGGCATTGACAGGATGTTGTTTCTGCCGAAATGGTCTAGCTTTAGGCTTAAGAGGGATAGTATGAGTTATCACATAAGTATCAAATGTTTTTAGATATTCATACCCCTAAGTTATTTCAGCAACATCTTTCTTTAGTGCCCTCAGTATATCTTCTCTAATTGCTCTAGGGCAGGCTTTCCCTATGTAAGCATTTCTTTTAGGGCTAGAATCAACTAGGTTAACAGTTTCATATTCACCTCCTTTATCTTTGGTTGAAAAATTTTCCTGAGCCCTTGGGTCTGAATCAAAAATTCTTTCTAAGGCCACCATTCCCTTGCAACTTCTATTACCTTTTAAATTGAGGACCCCTTTGTATCGCAGTCTTCAGGGTTCCAGTCTCCTTGATCCCTATCGTACTCATCGATGATCTGTCCTTTGAAAACATTTGAGCTTGCTAGAAAAGCAAGGATATGTTGATCATCGTCGAAGACTTGAAAGTCCTTGACATTATTAGGAACAACCAGGGTGGATATAAATTCTACTGAGAATCTCTTAAGCTTGGAACCTTGCATGGGTTCTAGGGTACTTGCAGCAACAACTAATGAATCAGCTATTTGATTCTCCCCTCTAGGGATTAAACTAATCCCAAAAGCATCAAAGTCTTCAATCAGGTTCCAAACCCAATTTCTATAAGCTACTACCTTTTATTGTGACATGTGTATTGGCTGCGTACTTGCTTGATAATCACTTCCGAAACTCCTTTAACCATCAAGGTAGTAACTTTCTTTTTATGTGCCAACATCAATCCCCAAGCTAATGCTTCATATTCTACTATATTGTTAGTGCATCCAAACAACAACCTGTAAGAAGCAAAAAATGTTTTCCCTTTCGGGTTGGTTAATTCAATTCCAACACCACACCCTATTTTGGATTTGGATCCATCAAACGTGAGGGTCCAAAATTGATCATGAGATGGTTTTGATCCCTTTAAGGTTGTTTTGGGTGCTTGGATAAGATGAAACATAGGTGGGGCCACTTGATATTTTGCATCAAATATTGGGAATGGGTGTTCAATAGGTTCACCAGGCATAATACCCAATTCCAACTTAGATATATCATGTAATCCTAGGATATCTTTCTGAAAATCACTTATATATTTGATTAATCTCCTGGGTTTTGGTATACTTGTGAGTGCAGGGGTATCAAACAAACCTTGGGGTTGTTCATCGTAACTACGTTGGTCCAATATTATGACCGGGGTAGGTTCAGTTTAAGGAGGAACTTCCTTTGAAGGTATATTATCCCTGGTTAACATTATTGCATTTTTGGCTTTGAATGAGAAGTGACCTGAAATGGACTCAAGGTGACTTAGGCTAGTTTCCTCAGTTTGGAAAGCATGATTTAGAACACTGATGCAGGGTTGGCAGGTCAGTTCTGAATGATCTTGGTAGTGTATCTTGCACCAATTAGGGAGTAGAAGACTCTAAAAATATATATCTTCCCCTAACACCAGCTGATCCTATTGTAGCTTCTTGATCAATACCTGTTGGTTTACATTAATCATGGGATTACGGAAATCTTGTATTGAAAAATCTTTAGAATCAAGAACTAAAAAGGTCAAAATTTCCTCTATTTTATAAACCCCTATTTCGGTTTCAAAATAAGCTACCTCGTTGGGACAATCATACTCAATGATGATATGTTTGAGGTGAGGTTCACTCTCAATCCTAATTTGAGTAGGAATTCCCCTCCATGGTAGCCACATGTGTGAAAAGTTCAGGGAGAGATATCCCCCTATATTCTTCATTAAATCTCTGCTCAAGAGCATACCATAAGTCTCAGGAATGTCTGCTATTTGAATATCCATATTGGTTTGAATCCTAGGGTCAGATCCTACTTGCACATCTATATTTCTCAATCTACAATTACATTAACCTTTGTTTCATCAAGTTGGATGACCTTCTTATTTTTTTGGATAGGGTTCAATCCCAATTTCTTGCATATAGAAAATGGCATAAAATTGCCAGAAGCCCCTAAATCTAGCAGACAATTGTGTAGATTCTTCCCACAGATTCTTAAACTTAAAAGAAATGGTGGGGTACCTACCTTGCTTCTAAACAAAGTTGCATTCATGTCTACAGTGGGTGCCACCTTGGTTTTCCCTTTTGATTTATCAACTTCTTCTAGAGCTTTCAACAATATATCTCATTGGGAAGGGCACCATTTCAGGATGTCAAAGTATGATAAAGAGGTTTTTTGTTTCTGTATCTCAGAAACAATATCAAATTCTATGTTATAACTTGCATTATATTTGAAAATTCTAGATGAATTACCTTTTCCATGGAAGTCGAGCGGACCTTTTAGTGGAGGAGGGTTGTTATTAGCACTCTAATTTGGAGGCACCATGTGGTTAGGTGGTGTTGATGTAGTGAACAGACCCTTATTCTAGTTTCTTAGGAAGTGTCCTCCCTTTGTCTGAAAGGCTTGGGAATCATACACATATTCCTCTAGTTCATTCTCATTTTGCATTGGGAATGAAGGTTCTTCTTCAAAGAGGTCATAATTCATAGCTGTATCCACTGAGCCACCTCCTTTGTTTGAATTCCCTTGGAACATTTGGGCATTTTCATGTGCCATCTTCACGACCTTCTCCATTTGAAGAAAATTTACCTCAGAATGAGCTACAGTGTCAAGCAACCTGCACCAGTTAGTCATAAAATTGAGGTCAGCCACATTCGCCACATGTGGCCTGTCTTCATTAGCTTGATAATTATGAGAAACCCCACCATTATTTGGCCCTATATTCCATTGTTGGTTGTTATTTGGCCTTTGGTTATATCCTCTATTTTGATTTTGATAACCTTGATTAGGGGAATTTTGGCCTTGATAATTCCTCTGGTTGTGATTGTAGTTGTTCAGATAATTACCCTGATTGTTATTACTTTGATTAGGGTAATTACCTTGGTTCTAAGAGGGGTTCATTTTAAGCTGATCCATATCATTTGTGGCTTGAGACAGATTTTTCATTAAGGTCTCCACCTCATTTGTGAGTTGAAATGTCTTTTCACTCTCAACACTCTTAGCAATAGGTGGTTGGCCAACAAGATTTGGTATTCCAGCTTGGTTATGATGACCATGTGGACCGTGATGAGCCTGTGATTGTTGAAAGAAGTCAAGAGTTCCATTGGAAAAGAATGGGATAGGGAATTGAGTCTGCAACTTAGATATAGGTCCATAATGGGAAGGATACATCCTTGGGACATTATTGAATAAATGGGTTGGGTTAGGCATCTAATATCCCATTGAAGGAAAAACTCCTCCCAAGTTTCCTTGTTGAGAGCTAGTTTATTGTTGCAGCTTGATGGCTAGATGATAAACTTTAGACAAGGAATCAATATTTGTCAGTTGATAAGTCCTTTGTAGGAATAGGCCAAGAAAAGGGTCTATAAATCTAAAATATGCTTGAATGGCACTATTCTCAACAACTAGATAGGGGTCCTGCAGTCTCCTATACAATCATTGAAACCTGGTATTAAACAAGGGTAGGGATTCACCTGGCTCCTTCCTAATGGTAGCAAATTGGTGGAACAAAATGGTTGGATCCATTTAAACTCTGAACTGATTGATGAAAGCATTCTCTAGGTCTATCCATCTTAGAATAGAACCTTGTGGAAGATTTAGGTACCAGTTGTATGCCATATCCCCTAAGGAATAAGGGAACAACCTACAAACTACATCATGGTGAGCTATCTGGGCTCTGGTACAAGCATCCTTAAAAGCTTGTATGTGCTCTTCAACACTCCTTAATTTTCCATGAATGTATTTGTGATAGAATATCTCAGGATTCTTAGGCATATAATAAAAACCTCTAGGAATAGTCCCCAATGGAGAGGGATTATTCATAAAGAATTCTATTGGTGGTGGTGGTGGGGGTTTACCAAGCTATTGGATGGGCTAAACCAATTGTAATGGCACTTGAGATGGAGTTGGTGGTGGATTGATGGGTATCCATTGGGGTATTGGTGAAAAGCTTGGTGGAGTGATTGGTGCTGACAAGGGTGGTATAATGGTTTCCCTAATCTTGTGAATCTTGTGTCTTGTTGGGGTCTTGAGTTCTACCAAAGGTGGTGGGTCTTCAGCTGATTGAAGAACTCTATTGGACCTTTTTGGTGAGAAAAACCCAATATTATCTAGTTTTCTCTTCTAGTTTCCCTCCTTCTAGTGCCATATCTATTGATGGTGCCAAGTTGACCCACAACATGTAGGTAAGATAAAAGTGAAATATCTCACCTCTCCTAAAAAGGATAATCAACAATCAAGCTGATCACCTCCTAAGGTCTTTGATGTTGGTTCACAGTGTTTTGTTTCATGAAGTGGTCAATATGACTGTAATGTTCAAGGAGCCTACTGGTGTTGAGCTTCTAGATTGTTATAAGGTCAAACATATATTTAAACCTACTTTAACTAGTGGTTTTAAAGAAATAGAAAAAGATAGATTAAATATTTTAAACTGAAGAGAATGTTGATTCATCCAACTAATTAGACTTGCTACCTTCCAAGGAATTCCTAAACTAAAACTACAGAGTAAAGTTAACTTGCAATTAATACAAAGTTTCATTCATTCACAATGCAAACTTTAACAGTAGATTGCAAATCATTATTTAAACAAAACATAAGATAAAACTTCATTCCTTGAGAGTTTTCTAAATCAAATAATTAACCCAAGAGAAATACCATTCTGGAGCACAATATGAAGTAGATTTAAATCTGGCTGCTTGTACTATTGGTGAAACAAATAAACAACATTTACAAATATGGCAAGATCACCAGTGTACAGAAAACCCATGTCTTTGAATTATCACCATCTATACTAAGAAAGTCTGGAAGATACATCACTTCCTCCTGCTAAACTTAACTCCTATTCTACTTATGCTCTTGAGTTTATCTAGCTTCTAACCCTAATTTGCTAAATCTTAACCAAAAAGAAGTAGATGAAAAAGATCTCTACTCTCAATATATCTCCCCCTTACAAAGAGGAAAAAGTGCCATATTTATACACACGCATCAAAAAAATGCATTGGCCCCCATTTTAGGGTTTACATAATAAGTCAGCTATAGAAAACATCAGCCCTAGAAGATTTTGAACAAAGTCAATGATGCAGTAAATGTGCGCACTCCATTTATGTCGGTGAAAGATCTCCCTCAGGCATGGTCTTTAGATTGCTTACAACCACCATCATTAACTCGTAGCCCTCGTGTCTATCATTAATAATTTATGCATTTCATCCTTGACCTTGAAAATTGCTCTGTAGAGTGGCTTGAGTGCTCCAAGGGTATTTCCATTCATGCCCACCTACTTCAGCTAGTGAAAGTCTCATCCGTCATTAAGACTCGTGACCGCCTCCCTTTATGCTTTCCTCTTAGCCTAGAACCTTCGCAGTTGACTTCCTTGAGAAACAACATAAGATTTCCTCAACTTGCTTTAATCCTATGAAACAATGCCTTCATTAGTCTTCTAAACCATATAAAATATCATCATTCATCCTACCTTTCACATATCTTTCATTCAATTATACTTAGGAAAAAGAGACTCAACTCTGGAGGAGGCAGAGCCAAATCCAAACCAGAAACATACTTACCTTTAATACCAGTGAGGGCAGAGTCAAAATGAAACTGGAACTGGGACTAGAGTCAAAACAGGAACAAAACATGGAAATAACCAACATTTCCAAGTTCAACCCACATTTTGGCTCTACATTCACAAAAAAAAAAGTAATCGGGACCATAGCAGGGTGGGGGTAGAGTTGGAACCAAAATGGGGAAACAAAAACTTTATGAAAAACCAAATCCCAAATCCATTCCGAACCCGGCCCCGCAAAAGAGACCAAACACAAGGAACAAACACATAAACAAACGCAAACAGGATCAAAGTGAAAACCGATCCCAGGCGAACCGCAACGGGGGTGGAAGGAAAAAAAAAACCTAACCCTGAACTTTCTCCAAATTCAAGGTTCAGTTTCCATCTTGGCTTTGCCTCTGACAACACACAAAGAAACAACGAAAAAAGGACAAAAGGAAAAGGGAAAGGAAGAAAACACCACCCACCAAAAAATCAAAACAAAAACTTGGGTCAGGAACGGAACCTGAACCTGGAACTGTAGAAAATTTCCAGAAGTTCGGTTTCGGTCTACGTCCTACTTCTGCCAAAGCAAAAAAACAAAGAGGAAGAAAGAAAACCTGTGGAATCTAGACCGGAAGGGGAAACAAAATTGGAACTTAGAAAAAGTTCTGAAGTTTAGTTTTGTTTTGCATCCCATGCCTGCCAGAACAAAGGATGACAAACAAACAAAAAAAAGGAAACCAGCGGAACCGGAACCAGAACGAAACCTGGAACCTTGTAACCTAGAAAAGTTCCAGAGTTCAGTTTTGGTCCGCATTCTGTGTCCGTCAGAACAAAACAGAAAATGCCTAAGGCAGAAAATAAAAGGCCAAGGGAAACAAAACAAAAAGGGGGGGGGGACCTATTTTAAACAAGTTTAAAATGGGGTGGTTATGCAAGGAATAAAAGGTTTCCCACATCACCAAAATGTTATGGGAAAGCTCATCCTATTTAGAAGAAACCTAAATTTATCATTCTTGACCATCCTACCATATTCACTAAGTGGGGTGAACTAAGCAAAGAGACTATAGGTGCATACAAATTTCAACATGGATTTACAAGGATGAGGAATACACCAAGTCTGCACAAATACTAGTTGAACAATATGGAAAAGGTTTCAAGATCATGAAACAATAAGGTTATGATGAACATAGTGGTCTAGGCTTGAACAAACATGGAATGGTAGAACCTTTATTGCCTCCTAAGTTACCAAAGAACATAGGGCTAGGGTATACATCACAAAAATTGGTTTCTCCTTGTACTAAGTTAACTTAAGGTGAAAACGTTCATTCTTCTAATGAAATTGAGACATCTGAGGAATACCATCCCAAAATAAACTCCAATGAATGGGAGTGGCATTCCTATATATCTAGTGACTATGACCTAGTTAAAACCTTTGGAGAGCTTTACCTATCCTCCTCCCAAACAAAATCTATGAATGGTCATGCTTGGATAAAATCCTTTTGGAATCCTAGTGATACCTCTCTTTTTACCATATCCACTTATTCCTTGAGCTATAATGATATTGATGGTGAATTACCCCTTTTTTATCCACAACTAATTGATTGGGATCATTAGGGACCTCCAAGCTTGGACATATTCAAGAATGGAAATGCAATAATTGAGTTCATGGGACTTGAAGAGGGAATACTAAGTGGGGATCATAAAGTTTTATTTATCATATATCTTAACAACATAACCTACTTTGGGGAGTCTATTCCACCCTCTAGTCACAAAAATGAGAAAAATAAAAAAAAGGTCTCTAGGTGAAAACCAAAAGGCACCTTTAGACTAGGAATAAGTAAAAATAAAGGATGTATCCAAGGGTAAGAGCTTCCTTGAGGCACCCAAGGATGGATGGTTGTATATGTTTCCCATAAATCAATATTGATCGCCATTACTTATGAAAAAATAAAAATCAATCTTGGTATCGAAGATAATCCTAGAATCATTCACTTTGCACCATTCTTGGCAATCACAGAAAAACCAAATTTCACTAGTTTCTTCTTAGAGAGACAAATAATTTTTTCTTGGTCATATGCTTATATGCCTGGGTTGGATCTTAAGTTGGTTCTACATCATTTTCCAATGTTCCCAAATATAAAACTTGTCAAAAAAAGGTAAGAAAAAATGCATTCACAAATCACACTTCTAGTGAAAGAAGAATTGAAGAAGTTATTGGTTGTTGGTTTATTTGGTCCATAGATTATGCTGAGTGGATATCAAATCTTGTTCCTGTAACCAAACTCACTAGTGGAATCAGAGTATGCATAGACTTTAGAGACTTGAAAAAATCTTGTCCCAAAGATGATTTCTCATTGCCTCACATTAGCATCATAGTAGACCTTACAATGAGATACAAAATGCTATCACTTATGGATGGTTTTTCGAGATATAATCAAATTAGAATCACCCTCGATGATAAAAGAAAATAACTTTTACTCATGCTTGGGATACCTATTGCTGGAATTCCATTCCATTTAGGCTTAAGAATTTTGGAGCAACATATTAGAGAGTTATGACTATCATCTTTCATGACTATATGCATACACTTATGGAAGATTATATTGAAGAATTACTAAAAAAATCATTATCAAGAGACAATAATTTAGCAATATTGAATAAAATTTTAAAAAGTCTAGAAGAGTACAAGGTCAAATTAAATCTGAAGAAGTGTGTCTTTGGGGTACAATCTGGTTAGTTTCTATTAAGATATATTGTCTCTTGTAGAGGTATTGAGGTCTATCCCATGAAAGTGAAATCTATCATGGATATGCCTCCACAAACAAACATAAGCTAGTTATGCACTCTACAAGGAAGGTTGTTGTATATCTAAAGGTTCATAGCTCAGTTAGCTAATAAATGTCAACCATTTAAAAATTTTCTCTGCAAGGGAGTTCCATTCAAATGGACCGATTGTTGTCAGGAATATTTTCAACAAATTAAGGACTATATGTTATCTCCTCTAGTTATTATGCCTCCCATTGATGGTAGACACATGATACTATACATATCAATGACCTCATCAGCATTGGGGGCCTTGTTATCTCATAATTTGATAATGATAGGAAAGAATGGGCTATCTATTATATTAGTCACACACTTGTAGGGTATGAACTTAATTATAGTCCCATTGAAAAAAAATTCCTTGCAGTTGTTTTGCCACTAAAAAAAAATGACATTGTATGTTGAACCATCAGATGAAATTGATCATGAAGATTGATCTTTTAAAGTACCTACTCAATAATGAAACTCTAACAAGTCAACTAGTAAAGTGGGTTATTCAATGTTGAGTGAATTTGATATAGAGTATGTTGATTGAAAAGAAATGAATGACAAGTGATAGTCAATCAACTAACAGATGCACCAACAACAATAGATCATCCTTTGGTGTCTAACTTCCATGGTGAATCTATCTTCATAATAGAGTCCTCTACAACATGGAAACTATACTTTGATGGATCTTATATACATCATGGTGTATGGGATGTAATCCTCTTTGTCACACCCCAAGCAGATTCAATACCTAAGTCATACAGAATAATATTCCCTTGCACTAAGAGCATGGCTAAATATGAAGCATTGTTAATAGGACTCTGAATGGCTATCAAATGGAAAATTAAGAATCTTTAGGTCTATGGTGATTCATATTTGGTCATCCATTAGGTTAATGGTGACTATTATATAAAGGAAAAAAAGCTTACCCCTATAAGATAATGGTTGATAGTTTCAAATGGTATTTTGATGTCATATTCTTTACTAATATTCCATGAATTTACAATAAAGTAGCTGATGTGATGGCTACCATAGGATCTCTCTTGAATATACCTAATAATGTGTCACAATATGAGTTCTTGGTGGAGCAACTATTGATCCCCATGTTTGATGTCCCTGAATTTGAGCTTGTGTGTGAAACTATTGGTTCTAATTCATCTTGGTATAAAGAATTTTATAATTATTTGCATGACCAGATTATCCCTCTTGACTTGTCCTCTAACTATTTGCAAGACCTTTATTTGAAAAGCATTTAAATATGTCATCATCGATGATACCCTTTACTATTGTAGCCTAGATAGTACCCTCCTTAGATGTCTTGATTCAAAAGAAGCATAAATGGATTTACACAAATTTCATAATGGTATATGTGGAGCTCACTCTATTGGTCCTACCTTAGCCAAGAAGCTCATGTGAAAGGGATATTATTGACCTATAATAGAACATGATGCCCATCACTTTGTTAAGAAATGTTGAATATTAAATACATGGAGATATTGTGAACACACCTACTCAGAACCTTTATCCAATTGCATCACCATGGCCATTCTCTTAATGTGGACTCAACCTCATGGGAAACATCCACCATACCTCCACTAATGGTCATAAATTCATCCTTACTACAACTGAGTACTTCACAAAGTTGACCAAAACCATTCTAATGACATACATCAATGGTAAGAAAATATCCAAGTTTATCCTTACTACATCATATACCGCTATGGTGTTCCCTAATCCATCATTATAAAAAATGGTCATCCTTTCAAAAATCATGATGTATATGAGCTATGAAAGTAATTTCATATCCGTCACCACTAATCCACTCCATACTAGCCCCGTTCTTAAAATTCTAAAGAAGATTGTTGATGATGCTAGTCATGACTGGCATATCCAACATAATCCAACATTATGGGCCTATCACAATAGCATTCGCACTCCTACAAGAGCCACTCCATATTCCCTCATCCAAACATCCAAAATAATTCTTCCCATTGAGGTCGAGTGACCATCTCTAAGAGTATCTATGCAACAATTAATTGATGATGAAGAATATCATGTATCCCATTTGCATGAGCTAGAGTTATTGGATGAAAAGAGACAAAATACGTTGGTCTACTTACAAGAATATTAGAATTCTCTTCATCATAGCTAGAAAAAAAGAGTTTGAGTTAGACACTTTGACATTAGTGAATTGGTCCTAAAAGAGAATTCAAAGAATCAAATAGATTGAGAGAATCCCAAAAAAGTTTGAGCCTCATTGGTTGGGTTCTTATATCATAATGACATCATATGGAATTAGAACTTATCAACTTGCTACCCCTAAAGGTTAACTACTACCAAATCCCATCAATAGAATGTACCTTTGCAATACTATACCTAGCTTTTAGAGAATCCCATCAAAAACAAAAAAAATAAAAAAAAGTCAAAAAAATTAGAAAGAAGAAGAAATCATCGCACTAATGAAAACCTAGCAAATAGGCATCTTGGTGACACCAAAAAAATTAAAAAATAAAATAGTAAGAAGAAATAATTTTTCCAATAGTGAAAACCACTTTGGTGGTGCTTTGGACAAATACCATGGTGAAAACCTGGCAAATAGGCACCATGTATAGTCATTTTTTTCTCCATTGTCTAACTATCATTCTATTTGATTTTCCACTTCCATCCATGACCCTTCACACTTATCCCATTCCATAATACAATATCATTTTCCCATTCACATATAATAAAGCTTATTCATCCTTCTCATGGCTTGAGAATTGTTGATGTTTAACATCTTTTCACTTTCTATATCCATCCATAATAAATTCTTCCCATTCCCTTTCATCCATAATAAGTTGGTCGTATACCTGAATAGGGGAAAATCCTTGACTTAGGTCAACATGGGGTCCTAGACATGGTATCAAAATTAAAAATATTAGAAAATGCAAAAAAATTCAAAAAATATCAAAAACCCCAAAAACAATTTGTGTCAGTCCAAGTGTTCAAACTACATTTCCTTTGCGACTTCACATAGGTAAGTCCATAATTGATGAGCCCATGAGGCTTCGTTTACTCCTTTAGGTTTTGTCATAGTAAAGTTGCTAGACTATCCATATCCCTGTATCATAATAAACTATCTATGGTCAAGGTCAATCGAACTATGTTGTCTATGTTCTTTATATAGGAAAGGCCATAATCAATGAGCCCTCAAGGAATTAGGTCATACCCTTATGGTTTTTTATAGCAAGGTCTCTACCCATCACAATCCATATCTCACAATAAATAGTCCCTTGCTAAGGCTTACACTTTTATAAGACATAAACACCAAATCATTGAGAAGAGAACTAAGCTTAGCAAATCTCGAAACAAGAAACAACCTATCCAACCAGTCTTTCATCTAAATAGATCAATTTCATAATCACATGTACCTATCAATCAAACAACAATGATCCTTATCTTCTATCCTATAAAAAATTATTAAACAATGTGTTGCATCACTAGGATCCCTAGTCTTATATGGCTTGTCACATTTCTATATCTAATTATTATGCATCAACAACCACTTGTCTTATACAGGTTGTTGCACCCTCAAAACTAGACTAAATGTCTTATACGAGGTGTACCATTCTTGAAACTAGACACAATCCTATCAAATAGTCATATACAAGATGTTGCATCGTTGGGATCCCCAGTCTTAGACAACATGTTTCTTTCCTAAAACTAGATGCTATCTTTTTCACAAATTTGATCATGCAATTTGGAAAAAGATCTAAATGGATATTGAATTTTTTGGTCTAGTTTATCTTATCTTTTTATTTGATTTATCTTTGGTAATTTTACTATTCACCTTGAGGAGGTCTATAAGTGATGAGCGATGATGGATCATGAACTTTTTCTCTTTGATTTATATTTGTGGTTTGTCTTGGCAATATGATTGGGGAAACTTAGTTCCTTGTGTTCACTCAAGGTTCCATTTAGCATAATAATTTAAACATCTTATGTAGGTTAAAGGACATCTAATTCTTTCTTGCATCAGGAGTAACATGCTTTGGGGTTACTTCCTCTCATATTTCAACAAGGTTCTATGGTTCATATTCTATGTCATGATACTCCTTGTTTGTTGCATGTTTTTTCTTTGCAAGGGATAAACTATTACACCTTGATCTATGCCATATCTTGGTCTTTTTAATCCATTTCCATAATAAATATTCTTTGATGATAATTATGCAATAGAGTCAAAGCTTGAATCATTTATTAGCAAGATCTCAAGATAACAATCCCAATTCATCTTTTCCATTCTTCCTTTCCATTCCTCATTGCTCTTCCTTCCACACTAATATTGTATCCATCCATCTTGGAATTCATCATGATGGCATGTTGTGATACACAAAATAAATTCATTGGTATTATCATCCTACATACATAATCATGTTAGGATATCATAGGTATCATCATCAATTACATATTAGGTCATCCATATTGCATTAGACAATACAAAAACATATCCATCACATCATATCATTTAGTACCATCATCCATATAAGCATTACATAAAAAATGTCATAAGCATATAATACCATCCTACATATACATATTAACCTCATAATTGTTGCAAGGATGGTTGTTGTTACACCAAAAGATCAACTCGACAATTCCCAATACAATCTCTAGAGTTAATGAATCCATGGGAGGTAGTTAATCCATGTCACAAACCAAAGTGCTATGTTGCATAGCACAAGGAGACCAAGGACACACACTTTGTAACAATCCCCCCCAATGTAAGCAAGGGGTTCGAACCCATGCCCTAGGATCTGATACCAATTGTTGCAAAGATGATTGCCATTACACCAAAATATCAACCTGGTAATTCCTAATATAACCACTTGAGTTAATGAATCCATGAGAGGTAGTTAAGCCATGCCATGAACCCAAGCAATGCATTGCACATCATAAGGAGATCAAGGGTGCACACGTCAAACAATAATAACATCATTTTCATCCATCCATATGTCATACATACATCATAAGCATAAGATAACATCATGTGCTTCCATCTATATACCATAAACATATTTAAGCATAAATCATACATCACAAATCCATAATCCACATCGTATAGGAAACATCACATATCCATAAAAATGTATATCATAGCATTGCATCATATATCCATCACATAGAAAAACA